>JAHWFP010183307.1:0-27337 GCA_023313725.1 Lithobius niger | reverse complement strand
GAACATTTGAAGTCCTATTTACTGCTCACTTGTCATTTTAGGTGTTCACAAACTTGGCTCCGTTGTGTTTCTTTGTTTAAACTCAAATGTTACACGTTTGTTATCTGTAGTTAAGTAATGATGGAACAACAAAAAAGTCGTAACATTACAAAAATTCTTTTCGTTAAGTGATAACATTGATAGGAGATTTTTGATTTACTATTTAAAATAAGAAAGAAACAAGAGCATCACAAATGAGGATGGTTGGTATTTTTCCCCCTTCCTAATTGCTGCTCACTTGTCATTTTAGGTGTTCACAAACTTGGCTCCGTTATGTTTCTTTGTTTAAACTACAAACTATGTATTCGTTTTACTTTTTTTATAATTTACTGTGTTTATCCTACCCAAAATACGGTTGGAGGTGTCTTAGTTCATATCCTCGGGATTGCGTTGTGAACACACAACACACGTGAAAGGTGACTGAATATAACCAAATAGTTCAAAAGGCAACGTAAATAGGTTTGCATCTGTATTTATTTAACCCATCTCTAGCATATTGACTTTCCGTCCTGTTAATATCCTTTTATGTAACTCATGTGGTAAAAGATAAGAACTTTATGAAGTGAAAGATTAAAATAAATAAATGAATTGTTACAGGTACGGACATGCTCGGGTCGTGACTGATTACGTTGCTAGTGCAACAACTAACTGGGAGAAAGTAAGTAGGTCAACCGGGAACCCTTTATTTATCTATATAATTATTCAGTCCACATCCTTCCCATCGTTGATCGTTTCAACACGTCTATGACGTGCAGGTCCTCGTCGTTTATATTTTTTTAAAGATATTCTTTTAATTTTTCTTCACAAAACTTTCATTTTTGAAACTATCAGCGACACCCACTATCAAACACGTACGAATACACAATTAATAAAAATGAATATAGAATTCAGTGTGTTTTGTTTGGCATTCATGAAGGAATTAAAATGGTAAGTGTTTGCTATTTCCCGTCGTTGATTATACAGTACAAATTTCGAAGGATGGCTCAACGGTAGGACCTTGGTCTTTGATTTCAAAGGTCGTGGAATCGAATCCTCGCTCATGCAGTCTGACATATAAGTACAAACTGTAACTTAAATAGATTTACATCTGTATTGATTTAACCCATCGAGCTCCATGGCTTTCCGTCCTGTTAATATCCTTTCATGTATTTTTTTTCTTTTATTCTTTTATTTGAAAGACTCGCAGCGGGTGAGTCTATTATGAAGTAGAGGTAGAATGGGTATACGTACTAACATATGAAACTCACTATTGAGTTTGTGTAAAGCACTGAAACACCCCCAAACCGCATAATGAGATGATCCAACCTCGTGTACAATAGCCAGTGGCTTTCGCTGTCGGCTGGTGTGACCGTGTTGCATGATGAAACGTTTATGTTGAGGAATAAAAAGACCTACTGTACTACCGATGGTGATTGCAGTGATAAGAGATATTTGTTTTGCCATGACGTTTCCTTAAGAGAACTGTAAATTATGAAAGCTATTTAAGTCGGCTTTATGATGAAAACTATTCTTTTACACTCCAATTGCTCTACTATTAACGTCCCGATGAGCTAGTCTTCATCGTTTTGTATGTGCAATCTTTTCTAGTCGTCTTTAAAAACCAAGGATGATTCCATGCATCAACGAATTTCCGATAAACATACACAAAATAAGTTCGTTAATGACAGAATGATGTGTTTCAACATGGCGCTTGTTTTGCATGACTTTGTATTGTAGGCCTATATCTTTCCAGTTTTACTTGTATCTGGTAGGAGGAGGTTTGGAGGTTTGTAGTAAACATTTTTATCAACGATATGCAAAAACGGGTGCTATGTTGAATCACGTTATTCTCTCATTACCTCCAATAGGTGACAATAGCTTATTTTGTGCATGTTTAGTTTGTAGCAATAACTTATTTAGCATATGTTTATCGCAAGTTCGATGATGCATCGAAACATCCTTGGTTTTTTAAGACAGTTGTCCCCCTCTCCCTACCAATAATTTTTTAATTCATTCTTTCAGCGTTGCAGTGAAGCCTTGTCTGTTGTGAATGATGTTATTTACCTCCAGTAACTGAAAAATGGGTAATTTGAACCATCGAGGTAGTTTTAAGTGCAAGAAACACATGTAGTAATTTTAACTTTACGAAATTGACTAGTCTTTTGTATTAGTTTTTTTGAGAAAAAAAGCCCTACTGGACTACCGCTGGTTATTGCAGTGATAAGAGATATTTGTTGCCATGCCCTCGCCTTAAGAGAACTGTAAATTGTTCTTTAAGACGGCTTTATGACGAAAAATATTCTTTTGCTATCGGTCTTAAAAAGTATGCTAAAGTGATAAACACGTGTGTTTTTGTAATTTTCTTTTTTATTTACTGCTACCTTCATTTTTTTGAAATAATTTCGATCCACCTGGAAGTTCTTTAAGACGGCTTTATGAAGAAAAATATTCTTTTACGCTCCAATTGTTCTACTATTTAACGTCCAGGTGAACTATTCTTCATGATTTTGTATGTGTGACCTTTTCTAAAAGTCTTAAAAACCAAGGATGTTTCGAAGCATCAACGAATTTTTGATAAACATGCACCAAATAAGGTCGCTAATGAAAAAAGAATGATGTGATTCAACATGGCGCCTGTTCTTGCTTGATGTTGTATTGTAGCCCTACATCTTTCCAGTTTCACTTGTATCAGGTAAAAGGAGGATTGCAATAAATATTTTTATCAACATCATGCAAAAACTGCGCCATGCTGAATCATGTCATTCTGTCATTAGCATCAAGAGGTAACAATAGCTTATTTTTTGTATGTTTAGTTTGTATTGCTGTTTTTACTGTTTAATTCTGACTTTAAACGTTATGTGTATTTTCCAACAAACGACTGAGGAGTACAGATTCATATATACAAGCAAACACGTGTATTATTCTAACTTTCTTGTTTGGCATAATTACGACACAACTATGTATTGCCGTTTGTGATGGTTGTGTAATATGTATTAAAAACTTCACACCAATAAAAGACACTTGGCCCGTCATCTGCTTGCCTTTGCTTCTTATGTGTAGGAGGGACATTTTCTAGGTTGAAGAAAATATAGCAACACAGCGAGGTAAAACGAATCGACCTATTTAGCATAAACCTTGAGGCTCAACTCGTCTACTACGTCACACAGACCATGCACATCCTCTGGGAAGGACGACCTAGAAATTTCAACATGGTTCGAGCAGTATAAATGTGAACTGACGTAAGGAAATTTTCAGATGATCAGTGAAAAACCTACGTGACTTGTTCCACTCCATTACCGACTAATTTCGAAAAAAAGAAAGTCGTAACGTCGATTTTTTTCTAGTCCAAAAATATTGACATAGGACATTTCTGAATCGATTTAAGTTAGGTAACTCACTGAAATTGATCGTGTATTTAGATTTGTAACAAATTGGGGCTAGACATTTTGTTACAACGAAAATATACGATCGGTGTATGTGGCTTTAAAGAAGAAACAATAAATAGACACATTTTTATTAATGAAGAAAAAAAACCACGCCCTTCATCGCTTCTGTGAGCCTGACCTCCTCACAGTGCTAAGAAAAACTGCCCGTCCTAGTTTTTTTTCCTTAGCTATGCTCACAGTCCGTCACAATACTTGAAGAGATTTAGATCAGCGTTAGAAAACCCGTATACTACATTATGCTCGTTCAGCTTCACGAAGGTCCATCCAAAATTTACCCCATTTATATACCCCATTTACATGGTAGTGACCCCGAGCATGTTATTATTTTTGAAAATGATTTACCTTAGTTTGTCAAAAATGTTGTATTGCAGGCCTAAATATTTCGTCCGGTTTCACTTGTAAAGGAATGGTGCTGACAGTTAACCTTTGGAATATGATAAAGGTGAGTTTAAGAATTTCCAGCTTTTTTGAATTTGTTTTGATTTTACGTGATTTTTGTTTGTGTTTCTTTGTTTTATTTTTACAGTCGTCTTTGACCGGTCAGATGTTGTTTGCCTGAAGCACACGTTAGTTTGTTTTTTTTCCCTTTTATAACAGGGAGACGATTGCTTCGTGACATGTGAAAGGTTACAACCAATTACTATTCGGAACATATTGGCGGTAGGCCTATGCTGTTTAAATTTTTGATCTTTTGATTTTACGTTATTTTTTGTCTTGTTTCTTTTTTTTATTTTACAGTCCACCTTGAGCGAGAAGACGATACTATTTCAGACGTATTGGAGTTAGGCCTATGACGTTTAAATTTTAGATCTTTTGATTTTACGTTATTTTTGTCTTGTTTCTTTTATTTCGACGTTTAAATTTTAGATCTTTTGATTTTACGTTATTTTTTCTTGTTTCTTTTATTTTATGTTACTTTACAGTCTACTTTGAGCGATCAGACGGCGTTTGCTTTTCAACACCTGATCATTTGCTCCTCTTTTAGTCCACTTTTATTTTACGTTTGTTTTGTGTTGATATTTTCGTTTGTTATTATTTTAGTGCGTGTTAGTCCTATATCGATGCAATTACATTTTACTGCTGATACGAGCAGATTTGTAATGTCTACATTTTGTGAGTTGTGCAGACATTGTGCGATGTGCTCTGTGTAGAGGGAAGGTAGGTGACTTAATTTTGCCTGGGCCTCATTTCGATAATTGATGATGAGGTCCATTTTGAACCCGTTCATTCTCATGTTTTAGAAATGTGTGTTGAAGAAATTTATGTCATTTCGATTGGCATGTTGCTGCATGTTTGTTTGTTTGTTTATTTTTATTATTAATTAATCTAACTTCTTTGTTGGTCTTTTGTATTATTTTTAGCTTTTATTAGCTCACCAGTTTGTTTGTTTTTTCCGTTTCTTAGGTTACAAGCCATGTTTGCTACATATGAAGAAGTCTAAGAAGATACTTTTTTTAACTTTTTAAATATAATAAAATGAATATAAACAAATAACATGAAAATGTAAAGGAGGTATATTTTTCGTCCCGTTACAGACAAAATGAAGGGAATAATATGAAAGAAAAGTCCCATAGCTCCCCTCCATCCTCTCCAATTCAACATACTGTGTGTAATGTGTGTAACTTTTAACTTAACACATTTCTTGAGCCAGTGTTGTCATGGACGGATATCGGCTGTTACTCGAAGCTGCTAAGCATCCATGGTTTTTTAAGACATTCTTTTTGCTGTTTTTACTGTTGAATTCAGTACTATTGACTTTGGATGTTCTACGTATGTCCCAACAGACGACTGAAGAACATCTATTTGTGTCATCCGTTTGTTCCACTAAAGATGTTTTGAACTGTAAAACTGAAAGTTTTATTGCATCTGATTTTCTTTTGTTTTCTTCATGTGATAGTACTAGTGCGTTTGCTTACATAGATAGGAATGGTACATTCCTTCCTTTTTCCCATGATGAATTCGAAAACATGTACATACATGCCAAGTCCATACTTGTGATGTAATTTGTTTGTGTGACGATGAATAAAACAGTTAGTTGTAGTTGAATGGTTTACTTGTCAATTTCTTTTCTGATATTCTAACACTTTCAAATGTCTCGGCCACTCCGAGTACTTTCTCGTGTTTTCAATATGTAAGGGGGGGTAAAGAAGGGTAAATACAGTAAGAAGGGTAAATGAGGGTAAAGATGGGTAAAGCCAAAAAATTGTGACATCATTTCCAGTAGAAAAAATGCCTATTTCCGATTTTTGACATCATTTCCGGTTTGTGACGTCATTTATTCAATTTGGCGGATCCAAAATGATGTCACTTCCGGTGTTGTAGTACGTTCACTTTCTGAGGCCGGAAATGACGACAAAAACCGGAAATAACGTGAAAAACTAGAAAAAAGTCTCAAACCGGAAGTCACGTGACTTCCAATTGTGACGTCACTTCCGGTATGACGTCATAATCCAAGATGGCAGCCTGATGGTACTTCGTACGCTTTTACTATTACTCACTAGGATCTGAACGAATGTCACATATTTCTCCTGCGAATTCAACAAGTTCATAATTAAACGTTCACAGCCATCCACAGCCCTTAATATAAACATTTCTACCCAAAATTTGCTGCCAAAACATCATCATCGTCCAATTCTAGCCGAAGTTTTTTATGTACATACTAGCAGTTTATAGGAATGCACCTGCTGCGTTCCAACCTTGTTACGAAGCACACACAAGGACGATGGCAAAATTATCACGAGCTGAACACAGTCGTTCACGATCGAACGTTCTTTGGGTTCACGATGGTCACATAGGGCTCAAATTACGATCCATCGGATGGCACTACGTACACACGAGTACAACAAACTATTCTTCTGTTCTCCTTACACATGAGTACAACAAATAATCCAGTAGAATGCCATCTCCTACGGTCGGAGAGAAACGTTGACAAAGACTGTCGAAAATCATTCGAAAAAAAAATTTCACGGGTTCGAGTCTCTTTAAGGCGCCAAGTATAATGGTGAGGCGCCAAATATAATGGGGACCTTGGGCCAATATTCCTGTTATGTCCTGATGGTGGACCAATTGCGTAGGTTTTCCCTAGTAAAGTAACAAGTCTGAGCACACTTAATGCAAGCACAGAAATGGACAAGTTTAATGAGCAACAGGCTTCTTTATAAACAATTACTGATCAGTATTATCATGTGAGCACATCCTGACCCTATTAGTGTGGTTAGTCTAGGTTAGGTTAACAGCCTGGGGAACTCAGTTATGCTAAACAGTTGTAGTGCCACATGTAATGACACTACACTAACGACAGTGAAAAAAAAATTCTTAACTACCTGAAACAAAAGAATCAATCAGTTATCTATTTTTTTATTGTACATATATGTCTATTAAAAGTTAGTGCACTAATACCTTTAAGAAGTGAGTTTTTAATTTTAAGGAGAGCAAATGATCTGTCAAATCGCTTTCAACGTGAATTAGCTGACGTTTTTGAAAGCTGATAATCCTTAATATTAACATTGTAAAACTAAAAAAAATATTTTTTAGGATAGCTTGAAAATTGTCGGCTTCCTTACGTTTTTCATCATTAAAGCTTGCTTTATTTTTAAAGATAACAATGGCTGTGTTCAACTTTTTTTTTCAAACTTTGCGAGATTTCGGATATTTTAGGCTTCTCTCCCAGAACATTGAAAAGTTTGCAGCCACTCGGAATTTTGTAGCGGCAACTGTTGAACATCTTTTTACTTGTGTAGCTTTTTATTTGCTCCAGAGCATACAAGACGTGATGTTATGCCGTGAAAGTAAAAAAACAAAGGATTAAAATCAAGGAATCAATTTTCCTTACAAGCAACTAGTACGCAACATGTTTGTCCCACGACAACAATTAAAATAGACCTTGTTAATTCAGGACACAAGCAACGTGAACGCGACATTTTTTCCGATAGGGCACAATTTTAAAATAACCCCCTTTTGGATTAACAAAGAACGTGTTACTAAACAACAATTTTACAGCCTACGTTAATTATTGTGCTACGGTTTTAGTTATTTATTATAAATTCAAACGATCCGGTGCTTTTCTAACTCTCTTATGGCGTCCTAAAACTGATGAACATTTTTTAGTTTCAGATTTGGTTTGAATTTCTTGAACTGGTGAAATAACCTTGCATTTACCGTGCTTCTTAGCAATGGGTTTTGGGATACGCTGTGTTAATTGTGATGTTGAGGCGTTTTCTGTTCCTTCTAATTCTCGTGAGAGTGCACTGTTGGACGGGAACAATATGCTTGGTAATTTTTCTGCAACACTAGCATTGACTGCTACAACACCTGCTGGCTTCTCGGTGATTGGTGAAGACGCTAAGCGATGACGTCTACGACCACTGTTGGACGGAGATTGGTTGTTGACGGGAACTTCGGTACTCAGGTGACTTAATTGACTTTCCCTCGGGTGTCAACAAACTGGGCTTACGTGCACCAATAGATTTTCGTGTTCTACAATTGGCAGGCGTGGAGACCTCGTGATTTGCCTTGGGAACTGAAGAATGCTTATTTTCCAAAAACGTGCTTCCTGAGTAATTAGCTGATTTTTTATTCAGTGCTGTTTTTGTTGGTTTTTGTGCTTCGCTTAGCGATATTTCGTGTGCTGGTTAGGACAACGCTGCAACAGGATTTACCGAGTCTTGGGTGTTATTTTCTGACACATGTAATCTTATGTAATCTCTTGCTTTTCCAACTACAACATTATTTTCAGTTAAGACATCGTAAATTTGATGGTCTAAAATAGCATTTATAATTCGGGGCAACCATAATTTGTCAGATGTGCAGCTGAAATTTCTATACCACACGGGTGTGTTAATTAGGAACTTGACGGTTTATTCTGTGAACCCTTAATTTGTTTTGGTTAGCGCTCCTTCACCTTAGCTATAGGATCATTCTCGAAGCAACAAGTCAAGACGTGATTTAAAGTCACGATTAAAATAAAGTTTTTCAGCTGTTGCTTGAGTGGTGGTACGTAGTGTAATCCTACTAGATTCTATGTATGCATTTATGCTATCCTGTACTTCGAGGCCATCCCTTCTTGCAGCCTTATAGATCTTTTTAAAGTTTTTTACAAAAACCTCGGTTAACCCGTTGATCCAGGGCGGGTAACTAGGCCCTGTCTGGTGTCGAATACCTTTGGATTTTAGCCATTCCTGGAACAAACTAGAGCAGCATTGAGGGCCATTGTTTGTAACAAGAGTGTCTATTAATCCTTACACCACACGCATATAATTCTCGGTGTGGATTCCGAACAATGAACCTTTCTTACAAAGCCATTGTTGAGAGAACCCACTAGTGGATTCTCTGAGAACCCCCCCCCCCCAACAATGAACCAAAGGAAAGTTTGTCGAAAGAATAGTTTCGTTGTCTGAAAGGGTATTTCGGAATCAAGCTAGAATGCAATGACACAAACAAATTTCATACTTATTCATGCTTATTTTTAATACTTTTTTATATTTATGAGTAATATAACCAAACCAATTTATGAATAATATTTCTTTGTTTTTCCTACCGATTTTCCGTTAAATTTATTTGATTTGAAATACGTTGACATAACACAACAAACTTATAAAATACACCACAAATCATAAATTACACCATAAATCATAAAATACACCATAAATCATAACCAGCAACGTAGCCACGACTCAAACCACATGCTAACGATCAGGTAATAAGGTATGCTGAAAACTAAAATAAATCAGTTTGTGGATAGCTCTCACCCTACCCAATGAAGGTTGCCTCCCAGAGCAGCCTAATGCTATGCTGGCACAACCGTATGTCATATTTTGATTATTTTTTGTTTATTTGTTAAATATAGAGCTTTCGAATACATGTTTATTTGTCAATTTAAATTAATTGATTTGCATTTCAAATATGTTAATATAATACAACAAAATCATAAAATTCCTACGGGATCACAACAATACAATCGTTCAACACCAGTTCTACTTGAAAACTAAAACAAATTAGTTCGTGGATAGCTCTCACCAGAGCCCCAACATCAAAGTAAGGGGCCCGGGACTAACTACAACAGCGGACCCCTCTCCCCTGACTGAAATCGTAAAAGGGTTACACTATGTTAAAAAATTCGTCGGCTACTATTGTGCTTAATGGGTCGATTCATTCATTAATCCGGGCTGCTTACGTTTGAAGGACTTCTCTGCCTACCAAGCTGACAGGCTTGCACTACAGTGCTCCACTACAGGCTGTGTGGGCCCCTTCAATGACCGGGCCCGGGTACAGTGGGTCCACCTGACCCCCGGAACGGGGGGGGGGGGTCAGGTGGCCCGACTGTACCCGGGCCCGGTCACCCTACCCAATGAAGGTTGCCTCACAGAGACGCCATGTGACACAACCGTCTGTTATATTTTGATTATTTTTAATTTATTTGTTAAATATAAAGATATCAAATACATGTTTATTTATCAAACACGTGTGTACGTAATTAATGAATAAATAGGCAATATTTGTCACTAATGAACCCCATTTGGCTCTCCGTCTTGTAATTACACGTTTATTGTCTTACCGCTTCACTGTTCAAGATTCCGAAAGCCTCCGTCATTGCACAACGTCGAATGACCCAGTTAGCCAACAAAGGTTCTCTTTCATTTCTTGATTGTTACTCGATTCCGAAGTACCTTATCACCATTCATACTGCCGAAACACAAGGCCGAATCGCCCCTTCAAACACTTCTCCTAAAAAAATTTAAGAAAAGTAGTCTGAAGGGGTTCTTTGTCGTCGAGTTTCCGCGGTATGAACGGTGATGGGGCACTTTGGAATCGAGTTACAATCGATAAACACGAGTACAGAACCCTTCACCAAACAAGCGATAACAATGCTGTCTTTGTGTAAACATTATTGCACGCACAGTCGACTTGTCAAGCTTGTGAATTAAAGAACGTCAGCACGATTTGTTGTTTGTTGCAGCCACGACTCGAACAATATGCGGTTGGTATAAGCAGGAAAACCAACGGCGTCTCGGGAGTTCTGGCAACAATAACTCGTGGTTGCACCTCTTGTTGATTGTTGGCAGAACTCACTCGACGCCGTTGGTTATCCTATGCGTATTCGGCTAAGTCGGTATTCATAACATCTCTCACTTTTTCAGGTGTGAACAAATGGAATTTTACTGTGGGCGCCAACCATGAATAAAAACATGTAGTTTTCCACGGGACCACAAAAATATGCGTGAAAACGTGTATTTGCTTTGAGCAGGTACTCCCAGGTGTGTTTAGGACATGGTGTTTGGTTTTCTTTGTACTGTTGACAATTAGCACAATATTTTATTTTATGCTCAATAACTGCATCCATTGAAGGCCACCAAATCTCGCACAAGTGAGACCTTTTTGCTTAAGAATTCCAAGATGTGAGCTGTGCAGGTATTTTAACATTTGCTTCTGTAAAGCTGAAGTAATAATGACTTGAAGTCCCCAAAATAGAGTGTTTGATTCAACAGTGATTTCTGTACACCTATTGATATATGGTAGTAACTCTTGGTCATCACAATGATTAGACCAGCCATGGTGAACGTATCTAAAAACTTTGTATAGAAAAAGATCCCTACAACTTTCAGCAACTAAGGTTTCATTTAGAACTGGTAAGTTAGAAATGGTTTCTAATGCTAATACGTTGTACTGCTCCTCCATTTGCTCAAATTCCTCAACGTTGGGGAGGGGGAGATGTGACAACGCATCAGCAGTTACGTTTCCCTTTCCAGGTATATGCTGAAAATCATAGGAATACCCATTCAGAAGGACTCTAGCTGCTGCCAATTGGGGAATTCATTCTTAGGACCAAAGATCCAGAGAAGAGCTTTCAGGTCGGATTGAAGGATAAACTTTTGACCATAAACGTATTCGTGAAATCTCTTCACTCTCCAAGCTACGCTTAAAGCTTCATGATCAAAACGGCTATATCCCTGTTCTGCCTTTGTTAACTTTCTAGAGGCAAGAGATATTGGTCGACTTTTGCCATTGGACATTACATGCATCAGGCTACAGCCTACCACGTACGGACTTGCGTCGCACACAAGCTTAAGCTTCTTTTTGGGATCATAATGGACTAAGATTTTAGACTTGACAAAAGGTTCTTTTACAGTTTTAACTACCTTGTCACAATACTCCCCCCCCCCCCCAGATTCATTTTACTTTAGGGCCATCCTGGTCACTGGGTCAAGAATGTGTGCCAAGTTTGGGAGATACTTAGAATAGTGATTAACGAAACGAAGGAAACTCCGTAGCTCTTGAATGTTTGTGGGGTTTGGGGCCTTTGCAATGGCTTCAATAACTTCGGGCAAGATATGTAGACCTTCAGCGTTAATCATGTGACCCAGATATTCAGGCCGTGATAACTTGCATTTGTCAATACGAAGTTTAGCACCTGCATCTTGAAGTGCAGTCAGAAGTTGGTTTAACGATTCATCGATTGTCCCTTGCCACTGACCAAAATGTCGTAAAACGGCATGCATTTAGGAATTTTGTTAGTAACTTGTGTCATAACGCGCTGAAATATTCCTGGACTTGAGGCTAGGCCTAAATGCACTCAAAGCCATCTGTAAAGCCCTAGTGGCGTGTTAATCGTTAAAGCAGATTGAGACTCCTTATCCAACTCAATCTGCAGGAAGGCATCCTTCAAATCTATCAAACTAAAGGTATCACTGCCTGACAATTCGCTAAATAACTCAGGGGCTGTGGGAACCAGGTAATGGTCGACCTCAAGTTTTGGATTAACAGTGGTTTTATAATCCCGTATGACACGTATGTTACCATTCGGTTTATGAACTATAACCAGAGAAATCGCCCATTCGGAAGTTTCCACAGCTTCCAGAATACCCAGGCCAATAAGGTGCAGGATTGCCAGGTTAACTCCCTCTTTTAATGCTAGGGGTACGGTAAGAACTCGGCGATAAACCGGTTTCACATCAGCCTTTAACTGTATTTTGGCCTTATAGTTTATGAATTTTTCAAAGCCGGGGCCAAAAAGCTCTGGAAAACCATCTTTGTTAACGACAGAAGGGTTTAATTTAACTTTCTTTACCTGTTTAACTTTAGTTTGGAGATCAAAAAAGGCATCATTTCCGACTCGAAAAACAGAAATCCAATCCCTGCCAAATAAATTTGACTTATATAATTTGGACACCATAGCATCTAACTGCTCGATTTGGCCGTTAACAGTAACTTCTAAATTAATTAGAAACATGGCGCTCCCTTCCCTTCGGTGTAAGAGTTAAATGAGTATGGGCTATTTAGTAATGGCACACTTGAAAAGTATTCGTTATACCATTTCATGGAGATGACTGTTCCATCTGCACCGGAATCTTGTTCCATGAGTCACTTGAGTCTGTTCAGAGTGACTGGAATGCACCATTTAGCTATTTTCATACGGTTTATGACAACTTTATTAGTTTGAACTAAATCTGAACTTTGTTCGTTGCTGCTGCTCACTCTGATAGTATTATTTTGTAAACCACAATCCTCTATGGACTCTAAATCGTGCAGGACTCATCAAACCTGTTATTAATGTCAATGCCTTCATTTTCTGAATCGTTTTGTTCGTTTTTGCTAAGCAGATTTACATTTTTGCGGTAACTGTATTTATTCTTAGTCTTACTTTTGGGAGTAAAACTCTGAGTTGTTTTGGAGTTAACTTTTGATGATTTTTGACTAGAACTTTTCCTACAGACTACCTTAAGGTGACCTTTAGTATGGCAGCGGACACAGATGTAATCTTTATATTTACACCTTGATTTGACGTGACCGGGGGATCCGCAACAAAAACAAGCAATATCAGAAGCAGTTTTTGGACGAAACTTCGAAGGTTTGTTTTGTTTTGTCACATAGTTAACAGCTTTGATTGTCGAGCGTATTTCAACTTGGTCTGCCTCTGCAGATTCCAGGGACAAAGCAAGTGAAACGGTTTGAGTTAAATCAAGAGTTTTCTTTAACAGCTGCATTTGAGTTTTCTCTGATAAAATTCTTCCTATGAATCTGTCACGAATCATTTCACTGTTGATATTCTTGATTTTATCAAAATCGCAATGCTTAGTCAATAATTTAAGAGCTGAAACATATTGATTAATAGATTCGTCCGACTTTTGAGCTCTTCTGAATAAGTTTACTCTTTCTGACACCACAGAAGGAAGTGGTTCCAAATCATCTAGAATAGCCTTAACTAATTCATCATAAGTGAAGTCAGTTGGAACCTTAGGGAAAATAATATTTAATATCTTATCAAACATCTCCCTCCCCACTGATGCCATCAAAATATCTAATTTATCTGCATCAGCAACCTTCTTTGCTTTAAAGAAATATGTTATTCTTGTGGAATATTTATCCTATGTATCAACTTCATGGTCAAACTCCGCAAACAGGTCAGACGGTTTCACCATATCGTCTGTGTCTGTATCACTAGCACTTAGGCTAAGATTAGGATCAATAAATAAATTATTTCTTGCAACGTCAACTACGGCATTTGCTAAAGTAACGTCTGTAATGATGGCCACTACAGGTGGTATATAAATTTCACCTGCAACTGACATACAAATGTCAACCAGTAATAAGACGTACTTAATTACTACAATTTAGCAAAAGCCACTCGAGACCATAATTAAATGGCTTAACAACTAGGCCTAATTCCATGATTATTAGCCTACCTAATTTTACCATCTTGCTTGCCCAAAATACTTCATAATTAGGATTTTAACACACACGGTTTTAGTTTACTTCTCAAGTAACAAAAAACAACAACACCGGCTTAAGCAGCCTGCAAGCCGAACAAATTTCACTAAACTAAAGGTAATTAGATTGAGAATTTCTCTGACAGAAATTTGCTCACTTGATCTTGTACTAAATTCGCCCAATCACAACCGACTTACAGTGATAACACTTCAGTAGCTATCGAAAGCTACTGCGCTGTTATCACTGTAAGTCGATGTTTATTGGCTAACTTTAAAACTAAATCAGTTAGGAAATATCCTGTAGCTTTCGTTGGTCGACGCAGTGTAATGCAAAACCGTGCTAAACATGGCGCGCACTTTCTGAAGTTGATACGCTTTCGGTAGTCACTCGCTTCAAACGTTACACAATTGACATGTTACGATACGTTTGTTGAATTCATTTCAAATAAAAGTATGTATTTTCCTACCAAAAACAATCCGGAAGGCCTTTCTCTCAAAATACAGCCTGTGTCGTTCGTTTGCGTAACCTAGCAACGCCTGCAGCCGCACGTAGAATCCGGTGGTGAAGCTCGTTACCCGGACTGCATCGTTAGGCCTAACATTAACGTAAAGTAGCAACAAATTCTCAGCGCCGTTTTGAAATTTATTACGCTCCACTACTGTGCGTATTTATTTATTTTTTCACTTACTCTTGCAATTTTAGAAAAATCAAAATGTGTACTACATTGACTAATTTATTATTATGCAATAGTTTAAAGTAAAAATCTTTGGAGGCGGAGCGCCAATAAGTAGTGCTTCAGCGGCGGAAAATATCAATTTTAATCCTGGCGGCCGTGGTGCAAATAGGCGCGCCAATATTTGGAGGGCAGCAGCGACTTTTATCATTTTTTTAAAATTCTGCATACGTAATTTAGAGTGCTGAATAATGAAAAATGACGAGAAATTCTCTAACTAAATACCCCGCGAGCTATTGGAAATTATTACATTTTTTTTTCAACACCCATGTTTTAGCCCATTAAACTCACTCGTGCTATTTATTGGCAGATAATTTCCCTCGTGCTTTGCACTCGTGGAATTAATGTCTGCCTAAAAAGCACTCGTGAGTTTATAGGGGTCAACACAATCGTGTTGAAAAAATTATCGATAATTTCCTTAGCTCTTAGGATATTACGACTCAAGAACCGCGGTAGTGGTTCTTATGTAAGCCTTAGCATGAACTTCCACGTTAAACGTCAAACTTTGAACTCCTATAGGCTCGCGCAGAATTGACATAGACCAACGAAATTCGGTATTTCGGGTCGTGTCGTAACTCTTTCACTGCTTTACAAATTTTAATGACAACAATCAAACCGTTCGGCTTCCACAGCATGGCCATTTCTTGTTGTTGTTTTTGTTGTTGTTCTTGTTGTTGTTGTTGTTCTTCTTGTTGTTGGGACTATTTGCCCTCACCTGGAGATTGAAACACTGAACCGATTTTCAAGTTCTGTAGCTTAAAACGTAGGTATGGACACGGCCTAGGGACTTTCGCAGGCTATTTTAATGTAACTACAATATTCTGTACACGGAAAGCCAAATGGGCTAGAACTTTTGCTCTCACCTAGAGATCGAACCAATGAACCGATTTTCAATTTGTATAGCTTAAAATATAAGTATTAACACCGACCAGGGCATTTTGAACACTATTTTGATGGGACTGCAGTATTCTCGTCGGCAGAGCAATTATTATTGAAGAGCACTGGGCAGAAATCATTAAAGTTATTGTTGGGACTTTTTGTCCTCACCTGGAGATCGAACCACTGAACCGATTTTCAAGTTCTATAGCTTAAAACGTAGGTATAGACAAGGCCTAGAACCTTTTGCAGGATACTTTAATGTAACTACAATATTCTTTACATAGAAAGCCAAATGGGCTAGAACTTTTGCTTTCACCTAGAGATCAAACCAATGATCAGATTTTCAATTTGTACAGCTTAAAATGTAGGTATTAACACCGACCAGGGCCTTTTAAACACGATTTTGATGTGACTGCAGTATCTCGTCGGCAGAGCAATTATTATTGTAGAAAACTGGGCAGAAATCATTAGGTGGAGTAACGAATTGTTTTAAATCGAGCTAAAATCATGAAATTTGGTACACAAATCTTTCTTAACAGTAAAAATCGAACCAGAAATGCCCATTCCCCTGAAATACCCCAAGGGCCATCAGCGCCCCCCTCCCCAGCACCCCAACCCTGTCTCCACCCTCCCAGGGGCTTGGGCTACAAATCCTACCGGATCAAGCTCAAACATGAAATTTGGTGCACAAGTCATTCTTAGCAGCATAAATCGAATTGGCCATGGAACCCCATGAAATACTCCCAAAGGGGCCCAGCGCCCCTTGTGCCCCCCCCCCCCATTGAGGTTTGACCCACACATTTTTGCAAATCGAGCTAAAAGCTTGAAATTTGGGAAACAAGTCATTCTTTGCAGTACAAGTCGAAAAAGGCATGGAACCCCATGAAATAACCCCGAAGTGCCCCCAGCGCCTTCCTGTGTCCCCCTCATTGAGGTTTGACCAATAAATTCTTGCAGATCGAGTTAAAGCATGAACCTTGACACACAAGTCATTATTAGCATTTCAAATCAAACCAACCATGGAACCCCACGAAATAACCCAAAGGACCCCCTAGCGCTCTCTGATGCTTGACCAACAAATTACTACAGATCGGGCTAAATGCTTGAATTGTGGCACACAAGTCATTCTTAGCAGTACACATCGAACCAGCCATGGAATCCCCAATGAAATATCCCCAAGGCCCCCCCCCCACTAAGCTCTACTTCCTTAACCTTGCGGCTTCGCCAACAAATTATTGCAATTGGTACAATGAAATTTAATACACAAATCCACATAGAAGTGAAGCATCAAATTGAACTAGCTATGGAACTACGTCAAGATAATATACAAGGCACCAAAACGGGGTTCCCCCCCCCATGGACCTTCCTTGAGGCCTGACAAACAAATTCTTGCAGATAGTGCTAAAATAATGAAATTTTGTACACAAGTCATTGTTAGCAGTAGAAATCAATCTAGCTATGGAACTTCCGCGAAATCCTCCAAGGCTCCTCAGTGCTTTCCCCCTATTCCCGCTCCATGAGGTTGATACCCAAAAAATTCTTGTTGATCGTACTGAAAGCATGCATTTTGGTACACCAATAATTCCTAGCAGTAGAAGTTGAACTACCCATGGATCCCTATAAAATACCACCAAAACCTCCCCCAGCATCCCCCCCTCCCCTCCTGTGCACCCCATGAAGCATCAATGACCAACAAATTCTTGCTGAACGTAATAAATACATGCATTGTAGCAATAGAAATCGAACTACATACGGTACCCTAAAGATACAGCCACCGTGCATCCGTGCGTTCTCTCCATGAGGTTGATAATCAACAAAATTAGTTCGATTTGTACTGCTAAGAGTGACTTGTGCACCAATTCACGTTTTAGCACTATCACGAAGAATTTGTTGGTCAATAACCTCGTAGAGGTGAGTATGGTTGGGGGACGACGGGGCCTTCGGTGGGTATCTCAAGAGATTTCATAGCTAGCTCGATTTTTAGCTAAGAATTTAGATGTCTACCAAACTTCATGGCTTTTAGCTCGATGTTTATGATTAGCACAAATTCTGACCCGCATCAGCAGTACTACAACTGAAGATCGAATCAATGAACTGATGCTCAACTTTTACAGCTTAAAATATAGGTATGAAGAAGGCCTATGGTCTTTTGAAGCTATTTTAAAGTGACTACAATTATTGTTGTTCTTCTTGTTGGGGAAATTTTGCTCTCTCCTACAGATCGAACCAAAGAACCGATTTTCAATTTTTATAGCTTTTAAAATTGAGTATTAAAAAGGCTCTGGTATAACAGTTGTTTTAGGGTGATTACAGTATTCTTTTCTGTGTTATTCTTGCTGACACAAGAAAAAATAATGGATATATGTATTAAAAAACGATTCAGCGTATAAAAAACTTAAAGCCTTAACGGAACAGATATTAGAAAAAGACATGTAAGCCATCAGCGTCGCACTAATACGTGTAAAAGAAGCTCCAGCTTGTTTTTTGGGTTGCTGGAGATTCTTTTACACGTATTAGTGCGATGCTGATGGCTTACATGTCTTTTTTCTAATATCTTTTCCTTTAAGGCTTTAAGTTTTTTTAAGGCTTACATCTGTATTTTATACGCTGAAGCGTTTTTTAATACTAATGATAATATACCTCACCAGTCAGCCAGAGTAGAGATAAGGCAACATCACTTTGCAAGTACCCACTTTATTTGCGTTTTTCCGGCTTATCCTAATTATAGTATGATAGTTGAAAACCACCAACGCATTGCATCGGGACACAAACTTTGTGTAAATTGTGTACTGGCTAAGCAATATCTCCCCCTGTTCTAGCAATAAGGAAAAGAATTATAATATAATATATACGAACCACACAAAGTTCCACACACACAAGCAACTACTTTTTTTAGATTTCAATTAACGCTCATTCCGGACACTAAACTATTAAGCCTAAATAGTGAATTTGCCAACTTACCAAATTCGGAGCACTGAAGATGGTTGATGGGGGAATTAATTTACAAAATCTTAAATAATACTCTACTGGGGTGGCTCGTCGCCATTCTGTTACGTCCTGATGGCAGACCAATTGCATAGGTTCTCCCAGTAAAGTAACGAGTCTCAACACACTTAATGCAAGCACAGGAATGGACAAGTTTAATGAGCAACAGGCTTCTTTATAAACAATTACAGGTCATGTGACCAGATACTGTCACATGTATATGTTGATAAGTATGTATCAGTATTATCATGTATGGTAAGCACATCCTAACACTATTAGTGTGGTTAGTCTAGGTTAGGTTAACAGTATGGGGAACTCAGTTATGCTAAACAGTTGTAGTGCGACATGTAACACTACAATTCCCGAATACAGAAACACACGCCAGATAACTTTTCATTCTGGGTTTATTCCACGAATAAGAAACATTCTACAAAACATTACAGTTGAACACAATGCGTTTCACACTCAAAGCTACATGCCGCGCATCCAGTCTGACTGACTGCCTGTACGGACTGAGCGCGGAAACTATGCCATCGCTAATGATTACAACAAAAGGCTTACGATTACAGCAAAAGTCTTACAATATCACCTTCACACCATCAAATTGTGAAGCTCTCAACTTGGGAAGAACCAATACTGGCACCACCTATTTTTATAATGGTATCTCTTTACCTGCTGTTAGTAGAGCAAAATCACTCAGTGTTATTTTCACTAAGGACTTAAAGGAGGGAGCAACCTTTACCGCTGCAACCTTTCGTTCCATCAAACTGAAATCATTCTTCTTCTCTACAAGAGGTTTGTGTGCCCACATCTCGAGTGCTGTATTCAGATTGGGGATGACACTAGACTTAAAGACCAGCAAATCATTGAAACAGGGCAACTAAACTCACACCAGGTATCAGATTGTTACCCTTTGAAGAACGTCTTTGCAAATTGCGACTTACTACCTTTACCAAGTGGCGCATTAGGGAAGATCTTATCCAAGACCTTATCCTATTTGACTCCTTCACATCGGCTTGCGTGACCAATACGCATGGACATAATCAGAAACTTCTCACAAAATTTTTCAGAACTAATACAGGGAATACTAATTTTCTAGATGTGGTGTCCCGAATTGGAACGACCTTCCGAGCCATGTGATCAACGCCACCTCCGTCAGCCTGTGGAAGCGGATGAACGACAACCTAACTCGAACTTAATTCTTCCGTACCACTCCCTCCTGGCCCCACAAGTTTTTCTTTTTGCCGTATACTCGTTTTTGATTTGATTTGATTTTTTGAGTTTAATAAAATACTCTTTAAGTGTTCGATTGAACTTTAACAATCCTTGGATCGTGACGTAATAGATGACAGTATTGTACTTTTTACAAATATAGTAAACCTTTTTATCCAATACTCGTTGGTTACTTCTATTGATTTTCGAACTAACACACATGTTTTAAAAATGTTTATTTCATCTTAAATGTTGCTTTGTAATAAACTTCATTAAACATAGTCTGGTAAAAGTTGAATAGCATCTTTAAAACTCTTCACTACCAGCACCAAGACGCGCACAATGTCTACCCTCTCGGCCTTACTATAATAAACCGCTTACTTGAATCACATAAATAAAGGGTAATTGCACTGTCCTTTCCGTTGTTAACTGCGTCAAAGCCGACATTCTTTTGATGGTTCCTATTACCGACATAACAACTCCAGACAATGCAGCAAGGTACCACTGCAAGAAATTTATTTTTAAAACTTGTGAACGCACCTAACTGCAGAAGCACTTTCCAGGCACAGTTCAATGTTTTCATAAAGGGAAAAAGTACGACCATCTTTCAATACTTCGAGTAAAAGAATATTTTTTTTCTATTATTTTTCCCTTTAACAATTGACCATCGAATGGACCCGTGCAGAAACACAAGTTTTACTTCATCGTGTCATTCATCATTTTAATACCATGCTTGAAGGTACTAGCCTAATCGATCGGCTTGCAATTTTTTAAAATACATCATGTATTGTAAGTGTGTATTTTCATCATTACATTTAAGAAATATGTTTATTTAAAGTTATGTCAAGAAAGCCACGAATATGTTTCTTGTATAAACCTTGAATTTTGTTTAAAGTATGCATAATTAGTAAATAATTAAGTGTGTACAACCGAATGTTTGATGTGTGCGTGTCATGTCACCGACCCACCCGTATTGAAATAAATGTTGTGGTCCATCCTCCGTGCTGAATGCTCAAGAGTTTCAGTTTCATGTTATTAGTTAATAGATTGAGCCACTGAATGACACTTTCAGATTCGATTTCATCTACGAGTTATGTGCCCCTATCACCATAAATTCATCTGAAACTTAAACCATTATGAATGTACATGAGTTTGGTTTCGTGTTATTGGTTAACAGATGGTGCCACTGCTTGATTTCATATTGGTTCATGTACAGAGTGAGTCAAAACTATTTGGCAGGCGCCAAGATTTGGTTTATCCAGCAAACAACCATCGATTGTTGGTCACCATGCACGGTAGAGGCCACGTTTTGAGATCATCCAGGGGTGCCCCCCCCAGCCTGCGCCCCCCTACCAACCCTGCACCTCTTAAATAAATTGTTCACTTCCGGTTCCTTTAGAAATGGTGCATTGGCCCCAATTTGAGATATGTGGGGGAAGTCAATTCATGGTGAATGCAGAAAACAGCATGTAAATCGGTCCATAACAGCACGAGCTGTGACGAAAACCCGTTAGTACAAAAGTTGGATTTATTGCATAAAATAATATCCTGAGAAGTTGTTTATTGGTTTATCGCATGTAATAATTACAGCAAGGGACAGCAAACGTAACGAAATCGATAAGGGTTCGGCTGGCAAAGGGTTGTAGCAGCTGTAAAAAAAACTGGAGTTAAACCTTGAACCGCATTCCGAGGCTCGAACACATGTTTCAACAAATGTGCTGTCGCCACAAAAACATACTGTCTAATTCAACTAGTGAGTGGTGCCTCCCTCCCGGAAATCAGTGAGCAAGAAAGAAGTCCTTTTTTGGTCACTTAGGGCACTAAGTATTGAGATCAAGCAGGGGTGTCCCCCACCTTGCCACCCTAAAATCAAGTTTCCACTTCCGGTTCCTTTAGGTCGAATGGCAGTGTGCTACATGTGCTACAGACATGTGCACAAGCATTGTGCTAGCCAAACCCTTATCAATTTCGTTACGTTTGCTATTCCCTATTGCAATTATTACAATCATGTATTCAACCAATTCACACAACTGCTCATGATATTATTTTATGCAAGCCAACATTTGTACTAATGTGTTTCGGCCATTGCTCGTGCTATGGTGGACCGATTTACATGCTCTTTACTGCATTCACCATGAATTGATTATCTCAAATTTGGACCAATAGCACATTCCTAAAGCAACCGGAGGTGAAAAATTAATTTAAGGGGGCAGGGTGGTGGGTACCCTGAATGATCTCAAAACCTGGTCCCCTCCGTGGAGACGAACGATTAATGGTTGTTTTGTGGCTAAACCAAATCATACGGCTGCCAACTTCACTGGGTCGATACTTTTGACTCACCCTGTACAGCGGCACACAGATCTTATGTTTTTAGGTAACGTCATGTTGAACGCTCAAGAGTTTGAATTTTGAGTTCATTGGTTAATAGTTTACGCAAGCTTAAGTTTATGATGTACATGAAAAAATTAAGTTGTGAGGTTGCCTTATTCGTTTGTTCGAGCTAACTTGTGTGGGCTTCTTCATAATTTGGACTTTTATATTCCAAACTAAAATCAGACTCAAATGTGTACTAATCCCTAAACCTTTGAAACACTATCAGCTACCTCACCTAGCGAGGATATAGGGAATGGATAGTCTTCATTCTATAAAGTTAATTCCTTACGTTAACCCTCCACTATTAACCATTCTGTCACTTGTAGGCAACACATTGAAGTCGTGCCAAGGTTGTCTACACCTTCACATGGCTACTTTCGACTCTTGGTCAATCGGTTGTCGCCATTTGACATGGTTACCACACGTCGCCTCCATCCACTCGGTCAGGGTGGTCTCCCTGAAGTGTAGTGGTGAAGAGGATTCCGTTTACTTCTGCCATCTTCCACAGCGTAATTTAAGCACCTGTTGGAGGCGGAAGGTGTGTACTTCAGTGACCTCCGCCCGTTCTGGTAAACATTACAATGGGAAACATTACGAGGTTGTGTGGTGACACTCATTCCATTCCGGTTTTTAGTTAGAGAGCCTTGCAACTATCTTAAACTGTATCCCAAACTTCCTCAGGAACACGGCAGGCCCAATTGCGAAAATCTGCGTGAAATGCCGCGTTTGAATGCATATTTTTCATATACGAACGTGGGAGTCGGAGATGGGCTCGTATCTAATTCAGAAAATGCAGGCTCAAAAAGTGCAGAAAACGAATTGAACAGTTGGTCTCGCTCGGTTTTGGCGCTCGCCAGTTACCGTGTTTGGTGGCAATTGGACGGGCATATCGTAGCTAACGTAATGACAAGGCATACCATGAAAGGTTCGTTTCGTGATGCTCCTTGCGTTACATGTAACAAAGAGATGTTACAACCACAGCCTAAAAAAGGTTTAGGCATCCAACGGAAAATTCTAATATCTCCGAAAATATCTGAGGTAAGAATGTCCCGTTCGAACTCGTAAATGTCATGCATAAAATCTCTCTCGTCATAAAATTACAAAATAGCGAACATTATCTTGTCCTAAATCGACAAATCAACAGAAACGTATACACGCACACATGCAGCCGAACTTAGTCGACTTTTCGACATCTCTCTCTTTCCTTGCTCGGCCAAGTATAATGAAAGCAATGTTAATTAAGATTTGATTGATGGGTATAGTTTTGATAAATGATAGATCTTAATCGTTGCTAATTTCTGAACTACTTGTTTTAAAATAGCTGTGTTTGTTGAGAAACTGCATAGAACCATAAAATAATACCAACGCCAAATCAAAACATGTTATGCCTCGGAGCACAATGTAAAGATTTGTAGGCTGTAAAAGTTACCAGCAAATACTACACTGCAGTATACAGGGAATGCAAGAACATGAGCGGGCACTTGCTTGCATGCCTCCTGTGCGCTGCAGTGTAGATGTCACCACTAACTATGATCGCCTGACTTTGATTATGCTCCGAAATATATAGGGTTTGATTTTTTCAGTGGATGATATTTACTTGTTTGCAATTAATTCAACTTCCCTGTTTACAGTGTTATTGCTCATAATTCAATATCATGATTGCCTCGAAGTAACATGTAATGGTCAACCAATCTCGCATGTCCAAATGGTCCCCAAGCCACTGAATTTTTCATGCCCTCAATCAAATCTCTGCTCAGTACACCACCCAAAGTATTCATACAAAACCAGGCTTTTAAAAAACCATTAATCCAATAATTTGAAGTTGTTGGTAGCTCGTAACGTGTCACGTACCTTCAAAATTCAACCAGTCTGTTTTGAGTTCAACACTTTTACAATGTTATTTGTGGTAGGGAACGGTGATATTCTTTCGTTTTTTTTCCTGTTACAACTCACACATGTCAGTTCTCTCAAATTAAGTTTTTTTTGTTCTTTTCCCCTATTCAACTGCAGCAGAAAATCTAATGTTTCCTGCAATAGCAACCTAAACCCAACTTTCACCCACACAACACACCCACACCCTGACTTGAAGTAATCGAAAAACCGCCCTTTTTTGCTGCAGCGGAAGGGTGTGTCTAGTTACCATAGCAACAAGACTGAGAAAGGACATGATTTTAGTCAAATCTCGGAGCTCATCAGTTGAGGACGAATGATGTAGCTCTGCGACAAAAACAAGCTTTCAATTTTTTTCCCGAAAGAGGGTTTGAATTCCCTTGGCGAGCCTAAAAAGACAATCCAATTTCAAATCATTGGAACACTGATAAGATATTTTTTCTTCTTTCTCTTTCTTCTTTTCTTTTTCCGTTTTCTCTTTTTGAAAACTGGAATAGAGAGATCCGGCTTTACTTAACAAAAAAAAATCTATATAATAGATGGGGTTGTAAAATTTGTGCTCAGGGAAACTAAAGAACTAACGAAATGCATCAGTAAACCCCATAATAAAGGAAATGTAATATTCCTAATGCGTTTTATTTGTAATGCAAAACCGTCGATATTAGTTTCTTTGTTTATAGAGCAGCCACTTACCACGTAGTTCTCTGTTTCCTTAAAGCGACCAAAAGACTCATGTTCGACTCACCCATTTTGGAGATAAACTACCGAGGAGGTTTTTTATATACGCAGAAAATGTTGCTCGGCACTGATTGAATCACTACGGGTGTGTTAGTGTGGACGGAGCTTATTACAAAAAAAAGTAACACCCTAACACAATAAGTAAACTTTGCAACGTCATAAACAGGGCAACACTGTGAACATCGGCAATTCACAGGAGTCCGAGATAAGAGACTCCAAGTAAATAAAAGAGAACACGCAAAAATTAGACATCCAGGATCTAGTTCAGTCCTAATCGCAATGAACATCAAAGAAATATAGACACACAATATAATTCTTTAAGCATGGGCATTTATATCCTCAAAGCCAAGAGCGCTATTCCTCCTCCCCCAACTCACGTCATAACAACCAGAAGCAGTTACAGAGAACAAGGAATTGTTGGTGGCTGTGACCCATCATATGATGGTACAGAACCCTTACACTTGCCGAATCACTGTAATATAAAATTTGCAGCTGCTTATTTTTAATTTGTCACACAATTTCACGATCTCAGTAGTGCTTTAACAATGGAACACGACGGGATTGAAACAATGGTTTAGGAGACATTTAAAAGGAGGAGTGATATCGGATATCACGCCCACTGCAGATATCAATCCTGCTTATGAATTTAAAAACATCACGCCTGCTCCAGATTTAAACAAAAATTTCATAGAGAAATACATAAACTGCTTATGCAAAATATATTATCAAGATGGATGTAGTGTATTCGAAGTTTGAGCAGAACAGCAATGTTGTTGCTTGCCACTCATTGTTGCGTTACAGAAACAAATTATCACCTTTGTTTGAATACTCCAAGTTGTGAAGGGAAATGCAGAAATGGTTCAGCAGAGAGCACATCTGACGAAAAAAAATTTAAATGTCAAATAGTTATCTCGAGTCAGAATTCAATGCTGAAGCCAGATAACTAGTCGACGTTTTGACTTATTAATAGTCCTAGGTGTAAGCAAAAAAAACTGCACTTTGTGATGATAACACCATCTCTGGTGTACTTCATGAAATCTATCCAAAAAACAACACAGCGGCTATTTTGTTTTTAAAATGGCCACTGTAGAAAAAAAAAATTAAAAATCGTACTAATGTATGTAAGTTTACTGTCGATTTCTAGGTTTTAAGTTGTACCGAATTCAAAAAATGTTCTAAATAATTGCCAGGACTCCACACAATGAGATATCCAAAACGGTGGCCAAAATGGGGTAAAATTCAAGGGTTTTTCATAATTTTAAATTTCAAATCTAGGCAGATTTGAATTATTCTCCAAAAAGGTGAGTTCGTTTTCAGTGACTAGTAACTAGGAAACACCAGGTAAACTTCGTAGTTTAATGTAGATTGTTCGTAATTATGGGCTAAGTTGTGGCTGTCTCAATGCTGTAGCACTGCATTTTTCTTCCAATTCAACCTAAGTTATATCTTTAAACTTCTGCAGTAGCCGTTGTAATTAAAATAAATAGCTCTAAGTAAACTTAGATGAAATATGGAGTAGAATGTCTTGGAACAATAATTAAAACGATTTATTGTAATTAGGGACTAAGCTACGGCAGTTTATGTCGCGAATTTTAGGTATGTCGCGAAGTTTAGGTTAGAGGCCTACAAAATACGTAGGATAAACTTGTTTAATTATAGTTTGTTACGCAACATGTTTAATGGTGAATTAGCGAAATAAGATTAAATACGTATTTTTGTTGATGCTTGTTACAGAGTTACAGAGTAAAATGCGTAATTTGGGGAAAAAGTGCTATGTAGTTAGCAATTCAGTTAGTTAACAACAAGAAAGGTTTGAATAAATACACAAAATAAGCAAAAAATGGGTTTTACCTAGAATCGTAAGAAAGGCATCGTCTTGAGTATTCTAAAGATTCGAAAGACTGTTGCTAAGGCAGCTTAAGGATCAATCTGTATAAATAAGCTACGTGATAACTCGGACGGCCTTGTTAAAGGGTTTTGATATCTCAGGTGGACTTAACTGATGTGTTAGTGGTGTATCAGTAGGCATAGATTAGTAAATTCAGTCCTTTTAGAGGGCATCATTGATGTTTTTCTGCATGCGCACGTGAGTGCAAACCTGTTATATTGTTGAACCTGTGGTGGTAAATTTATGAAGAAATAAACTTCACTTCGCCGACTGGGATTGACCAAGTAACACCATCTCGCTTCCTTCCTTCCGTCATGGGGTTCTATGGGAACGTAGGACTACTTGAGGACTAATTTCTTTGCCTTGTAGGTTTTTTGGTGAATTTGGACTTAGTCCAAGTTGTAAGTTGCAGGATGCTCCATTAACTATTAAGTGCGTCATGTGAAGTCTAATCTGTTGAGTTGCCTTGTT
>JAHWFP010183306.1:0-14389 GCA_023313725.1 Lithobius niger | reverse complement strand
TTTTATATATATATATATACATATATTTTTTTTAGCAACTTTATACTTTATGTGTAGCCTAATTCATTTTGTGTGTTTATGGGGTTTATTTTATAAATAAATTGTACTGCATTGAATCTTAGAATTCACGTTGAATTAAACGGAATGAAAGTGCCTAATGTGGCTGCCTTGAAAAAATATCCTTGGCCCACTCTGTTTCCCGATATCCCTGCCCTCTGTCGCTCCCCTCCCCCCTCCAAAAAAAAAAAAAAAGAATTCAGTCCTGACGCCGTCACTGGTTTTCGCGTGAATTAACCAGTATTAGCTCGCTGATGTTAGAACGATTCGGTTGGAAGAGTTAAAAAAAACAAAAAACAAAAAAAAAACGGTGACTACTTATAAGTTTGAAAGGTGTATTAGATGAATTTGTGAATCGTTGGTCTTCAGCCATTACCTGAAAGACAAACGCGCGTGATTTATCAAGTTCACTAGTTGTCACATCCTTACGCAGGACCCTTGTGATAGTTGCGGCTAGTAACGCCCCTGCTAATGCTTCAACACAGCACGGGCGCAAGGCACAGGGTTCGTACATAACAGATGAAACCATTTTCAAGATTTTTTCAATGGCTAGTTTACGACTAATTTCGAGGCTCTTTAACGCAGTAGATTCTCAAAATTCCTTTTTTAATTCCAATATTTTGCCAGATATCATTGTTGGCTCCATTGTGCTCATAGTTTGAAGTAGGAAGCTAAACCGTTGTAAACAATGACAAAGATTACGTGATCCAATGAACAAGGAGGAATGAGAAATACAGCAACTAACAGTCAGTGGAACAACGCTTGCTCACCTGCCCCTTCGGGCAAAAATGGCTTGCACTGCACCGCACCTCTCTTTTTCCGTTTCCAGTCCAATCCGAGAGGAGCACCGTTCACACAAGAAATGGCTTCGGCTAACAAATTCTTTCTATTTATTTATTTATTTAAGTTTTTCAATTTATTTATTTAATTTTATACCTTAAATAGGGCGTCGGACGAACATCTAACTGGAAAATCGTCTAATGGGATAATTGTCTAATATCTGCATAAATAAAAAATCTGGAAAATCTTCTAACCCGAATATCGTATAATGGAAAATCATCTAAACGGAATATCGTATAATGGATAATCGTATAATGGCTAAACGTCTAACTGGATTAACGTCTTACTGCGGTTTCTGATGTTATATGTACAGCCGCAGCGAGCGCGGCAGCGCGAGCGAGGCAGGGACATTAGACGATTTTTCATTATACGAATTTCCTGTTAGACGATTTTCCATTATAGAATTTCCTGTTAGACGACTTTCCGTTAGACTGTGATACGGTAGACGTTCTTCCAATTATGCGATGTTCCAGTTAGACGATTATCCCTCGCCCCATTGAAATATTACTGACGGCATTAACCTCATTCCATACAAAGTGGCACTCAACAAAATTCAAGGCCATTTCAAGGCTCCGACAACAAAAATTCCAATTTTCAAGGTTTTTCAAGCCTTGAATTTTCGGATTTTAAATTTAAGGCTTCTCAAGAAATTCAAGGCCGTGTACAAACCGTGAAGAGAACAAGGGAGGTATTAGTGGCCGCAATAATTACCGTCAGGGCCTGCGTAGGCCAGGAAGAGGCAAGAGAGAAATAATGCAAACAATTAATTACAAGGTAACGACGCAAACACGTCAGTCTATATATATCTAAAAACCTGACACATAAAATGATACCATAAATTAGAAAGTTAACCAGATATCGCATCATTTAATGTGCGAAATCTTTCGATGTACTTTAAAGCGCAATTACATCCATTTTGGCATGCATGTTTGACTTTTCGATCACTTACACAATAACTAAACACAAGAATTGCGGTTAAGAATACGTTACTTACGTCCGATATAACAATTTAATTACTGCATCACCAAAACACGACACGGAGGTCGCCATTGTTTTGCTGGAACGCGCAGAAATTAATGCCGACAGACGGATCTCTTCGATTTCGACTCGCAGCCGATTGAGATAGCTGTATTGACTGGGAGAGCTCAGCGTCTGACGGCCTTAGCTGGCCACTACACTGTCGGCCAGCTCCAGCTCCAGCACTTGAGCTCCTCACAGTCAATACAGCTATCTCAATCGGCTTCGAGTCGAAATCGAAAAGTGACATCTGTCGGCATTAATTTCTGAGCGTTCCAGCAAAACAATGGCGATCTCCGTGTCGTGTTTTGGTGATGCAGTAATTCAATTGTTATATCGGACGTAAGTAACGTATTCTTACAGCAATTCTTGCATTTAGTTATTGTGTAAGTGATCCAAAAGTCAAACATGCATGTCAAAATGGATGTAATTGCGCTTTAATTTTAAAATCATTTCCTTGAGAAGACCGACTTGTTTGCTTCGTTAATCTTTTACCTTGTGATTTATTGCTTTTTTTTTTTTATTTCTTGCATTACTTCTAGTGTGGAAGCCAGGAAGTTTCCCTCCTTGAATAACCCAAGAATTTTTAGGGATGGGGAAGAGAATTGTAACTCTAAAAAGTCCCTATTGAAACGTATAACATTCATTCCTATTAGTTCCGTCCGAGTTTTCAGAGGGCGTCACGCGTATCATTTGGTAACTTTGCTCATTTTTCAGCCGAAATCTAAAGTAAACTAAATTAAAACTAGCCTAAGCTAAACTAAATAATAATTAAATACAAGCTAGTTTCGTTTAGTTTAATTTTACGCTGAAAACTGAGTAGAAATTCCTACATAAAACTCATGGCGCCCTCTATAACCTTAGATGGGACTATTAGGAATGAATCTAACACGTTTCAGAAGGGATCTCAGTCACAAATTCTCCTCCCTATACCCTATACATTCTAGGTATAACTTATACGTTTACAGATTCACCACTAAGAAAGATGGACAGCTTATGAGCCTGTAGCCAGCAGGGTCCGCCCCAGAAACACAGTGGCAGAGCGACTAGTGTAGTATATGGACCTACGTTCCAGTCCCAGTCGGGGCACAGATCTATACATTACTACAGTATTACAAAGGCTAATGCTGCAGTAAGACTACGTAAGAACTAATGCTTGCTGTATAGAGCAGTGACATTTTCCGCCATATTGGCACCAGTATGGGTTTTAGAGGGCATAACTACAAGGTACACTACATAAAAATGGAGGGAAAAACATAAAAGTGGAGGGAAAAACAAAGGAAGAGCGGATTTCTTAGGCTTAAAATAACGTTGTTTTCTCCAACAACAAAAATCGCGCGTTTTAGGTCTAAGAAATCACTCTTCACAGCATCGGCTTCTGTATGACGCCCTTCTGTTTCTCTCTGCAGTGCCCCTTGCAGCTAATCCATTAAGGCTCCAGCATAAGAGTTGTATACAATAATACTACGTCGTATCACTGCTCTATAGTAATATTAAGTATAGAACTAATGCTGTAGCAATACTAAGAACTCATGCTAACAATTACGTCGAAAGCAAGACGATAAAATAACTAAGGGCGCATTTATGCAACGACCCGTATTTGCATTCTCGCAGCTGAAAACTAGAAATCATCTGAAAGTTGATTTGCGGTTTTAGCTCTACCGGTTCGCAACGAAAGCAGTCAATAATGGGAGTTCAGAAGCAACTGTGAAGATTGTTTCGTCAGGAGGAATTCTTTATCTTACTATCACGGATTATAAGAACGACATTGTCTTCAACCATTACTAATGAAACAGGCGTGCTTTTAAGTGTCGCTTTGTGTGTGTTCGAGTTGTATTTCAATTCCTGGTTAAATTTCCCTGAAACAGTATTAGACTTGCTGTTGTGGTGAATTTTTATATTTGAGAATTAATATTATATCACGAAACCCCTTACCCGATTTAATGGACTTACGAATTTAAATCCATAAATACGTCACAGAATGTATGGGAAAATTCCGAAATGAATTGGTCAGAGGGTTATTAAGTTAGCGTGCAAACACACAGACAGACAGACAGACACACACCAGCACACGGTGAGAAGCTCCTTTCCTCTGCTTACCACCGCGCGCCAAAAAAAAAAAAGCAACTAAAGCTGACGTTTCGAAAAAGGAGTCAGTGAAACACTACTATAAATTTCAGACAATTTTTAAATTCTCAATTTCCAGGTGAATCCAATGGCAATTTCCAATTATTTTACGAAATATTTAGTTAGGGAAACAGATAGTGGTTAAATGTTTTTATTAATATTTGCACGAAAATAATCCAACATCTCTTGAAAAATAGCTGTTGAAGAGTCTACAGTCCACCCACCGGGACTAAACGCATTTTCATCACAGATAAACCTAAGGTCTGGTTTAACGAAGTTATATCGAAAATACTTGAACGTATTAAAGCACAAATTAAAATATTTAAATTAAAGACGGAAAACCAAAGGCTCAACAAGAGTCATCGGTTCGATTCCCCGTTCAGGCAGTCTGAAATACAAGTCCAAAAGGCAACGTAAATAGGTTAGCATCTGTAATTAAAATATTTGCTACTAGGCCAGGATTTTGTTTCTGATCTACGGCTAATTCAATGGAATTTACAGATCATACACAAAGGCATTTTTTTTTTTAATTTCCCCGTCTTCCCCAAAATTTCTTGTTTTCCCTGATATTTTCCTGCGATTCTGGTTGTATTTTCATATTCCTCCGAGATTTCCATGTTTTGTCTGGGCCCTGTACTAGAGGATGCCCGCTCAGGTCCGTCTGGGCAAATCTGACAGTATCGAGTGCTATCTAGTGGCTGCGTCCACAAAAGAGCGGCTATTTCACGGATCGGCTCGCACGTGCGACACCTTATTGGCTGCCATTGTTGCGAGGCCCACGCCTTGCCAAAGCACAGCGGCAAATCTGCTTAATGAGGAAATGACAAGTTTGTAATAGGGGAGAAGTTGCAGCTCCCCCCCCCCCCCCCCCCCCCCCCCCCCCCGGCGGGGGGTTCATCCCCGCTCGGTCCCCTTACTACGTTGGTGACATTGATCCTGGGTCAACAGTAGGGTGTGATTCGCATTTGGTAGAAGGAGGGAGGGAGATCGGCGGAGCCCATGAACGTGAAAAACAAGCGCTAGCACGAGCCCGACACGCGTCCCCACTCGAGTAGACACACGTCGACTTGATGGGATTTACGTCAAGAGTCGACGGCAAGTGTATATATATATATATACCCTTGACCGCAAATCCCCTTTACTTGTGCATTTGTGACGATCATACCATGCACCTCTCTTTTATTGGACGGAGCACTTGAATTCAAAGGAGTGTGTGTTTGTCGGTTCTTGCATACATTTGTCCTTTAGCCACCTGTCTATTCCCTCTTAAAGGTAAATAGACGCAAACCCATTTCCGTAGCCTTCAGGACTATACCAGAGCGGGAATTGAACCAACGATCTTGGCGACCAAAGGCCGAAGCCCAACTGATCAGCCATTCCGTGTTAGTAAACGATTTACGTGTAGGGTTACGCCTTTCAGCTATATTGACCAGGAACGACGCTGCTTTGGGTGCCCCCCCCCCCTCCCACAAATTGGCCGCTTTCCCTGTCGCGTCCCCCCTTACCCCACCCCCAGTCAGATCAAAATCAAGAAAACAACGTTAGTTTCTTTCACGGCGACTGGAAAGACGTGAGGTTACATCAATAGTCCAAAAATTCTGAAAACCTGATTTGGTACGACTGCCGTGCCCATTGTTCACAACCTTAATATATGCTAGTTGTGACTACGAGAGTTGTAAAATCAGAAACTTTTCTTCAGCTGGATCGAAAACATTCAACCAAAAATGGGGGTAGGAAGCAGTTAAGAACATTGGATGCGAGAAAGAGAATTGCAAGTGTGTTATATTTTTTATTTCCCCAGGGGGGGGGGGCGCAAAGGTAGAATTTGTTCAACTCGAGACACACAGCACTAGGTGGTTGCAACATTGTTTATTTCACATACATTTAATCATGTGACACTAGATAAATTACAACTCCACCTTGGGGCGACTAATACAAATCATAATAATGACGCAGAGAGAGGAATCCAAAATAAAAAATCTGGTTACGAGCACAGATGGAGATTTTGCAAATGTGTTCTCGTTTCAGTAGAATAAATCCCTGCAGTCCGACTACCCTGAAACACTTTTTAAGGCCTATAACAATTATGGTCTGTACTTTCGGCTACAATTGACGATATATATATATATATATATATAGGTAAGGTTTAACTGATCCGAAGTCAAAACAGCAAAAGGAACACAAATAAACTTTTCTGCAAGGTTTCAGATACTGCAGTGTTGCTGTACTGGTTAGTAAGTAAGTAAGTAAGTAAGTAAGTAATGTTTAACCACCATTGGGTGATTAGGAGGAGGAAGGGGCCTAAGCCCTCTTACACCAACCCTATGCTAAGGAATCGTTGTCCCAAAAGAAAAAAAAGAAAAAAAGAGAAAATTCCCTCACATGGTAGGGGGAAGATGCTCGGGTCTTTTCACGAAATTTCGAAGTACTGCTGCGGTTAAGTGTCGTCTAAAAAGAGCCACAGAGGTGCTGGTGACAGCCAAGTCCGAAAGTGAGTTCCAGGCCAGAACAACACGTGCTGCAAAGTAGGCTCTACGAGATTCCGATTTGAATATGGGATGCATTAACTTTAAAGAATGACCGCGTGTGGATGTGACGGGACATGCCTCGAAAAAAGGGAGGTCAGTACCCAGCATACCATGTAGGATACGGTATGTCAAGATGAGATCAGACTTAAGTCTGCGCAGTTCGAGGGAGTCCAGATTGAGTGTGGTTAGGCGCACAGAGTAGGGCAAATCCCCCAAACCCTTGAGACGTTTTGTAAAGCGTCGTTGTACGGATTCAACCTGATCAATGTCCTTCAGCAAGGATGGGGACCAGACTGGGGTTGCATATTCCAGAAGAGGCCTGACGAAAACCTTAAAAGCCCAAAGTTTTGTGTCGCGGCTACCTGATGTGAAACATCGGTTGACAATGGCAAGGCGACGAAAGGCTGTGGCGGTAATCTTGTTGCAATGAAGTGAAGGCTTAAGGTTGGAGGTGAACCAGATGCCGAGATCCCGGATTTCAACAGTTTTAGGAAGCGTGTGATAGTTTAAAAGGTAAGAAAAGTTTCTATTGGAAGATCCAATGTGGAAGGTCTGGCACCTGTTTTCTGAAAGAGGCAATTTCCAAACAGTTGCCCAGTTTGAGATAAGGTTGGCAGTTTCCTGCAAAGATGCCACATCAGGAGCCCCAATCACCTCAGAGCTGATTTTAAGGTCATCTGCGAATTTATAGTCCACGTGAAACCTTACTGCTGTACTCATTTTATTTTACCATTTTTACTTTTGCACACGATAGATAAGTTAATGATTGGTGCATTCTACTTTGTTAAACGACATCGCTGGAAAAGTTTAAAAATTAATCGTTTAATCGTTTAAAAATTAATCGTGTGCTGAGCACATCTCTACAGCTAATTCAGGATTCGTGTGAGACCTTGAAAACGTGGAAATGTCTTGAAAAGTAATAATAAAATTCCTTGCCTGGAAAACTGCTTGAAAATCTTGAAAATTTATATATGTATCATCAGTAAGGATATGAACTAAAAGTAGACTGAAGAACACTGAAAAAATTTAGCCAAGAAAGTAGTCGAGTGTATATATATATCCCTTACATTATTCTTCGTTTGTTTGGGCATGAAAAGTTTTTTTTAATTTGGATTCTGGCTTTAATTGTATTGACGTGTATAATGGTTGGCTACAGCAGTGAGGTTTCACGTGGACTAAACAGTACAGCAACACTGCAGTATCTGAAACCTTACAGAAAAGTTTATTTGTGTTGCTTTGCTGTTTTGGCTTCGGATCAGCTAAACCTCACCTTAAGCATCAAACGAGTTCATTTGAAAATTTTGTTCACATGACGTCATGTGAGAACTTATTTTTTCCCCGTGCTGTGAGATTTTTCTGAGGAAGGAGAACGGTCTATTCTATGAAAATTCAAGTTGAGCTTGTTTTAATGTTTTGTATTTTTTATCAATTAAGGTTTGCACAAACCAAGGGACCGGTCATTATTTATGACTGGGGGGAAATGAAAGTATGACCACCAAACTTTAGTTGACCCCCCACCCCTTCAAGTCCTGAAAAAATCTTGAACCCCCCACTCAAGGTCCAAAAATAATGTGACACCCTCCCCCCCCCCCTCCCCGAAAAATGCGCTTTTCGTATACCTATTGTGACTGTCTGCCGATGATTTCCTGTAGTTACGATTAGTACTGTCGATAAATTTAGTAAGTAGCTCTCAACACCGACAGCATCCATTAGTTGTAAGGAAACGTGTCTCGTTTTTAACAAAAAGACACGTTGGGTTAAAGATGTTCTATACGATATTCTTGTTGAGATTCATACACTAAGGGCGCGTTTATGCATCGACTCGTCTTTGCATTCTCGCAGCTAGAATTCAATCGCGATAGCATAGGTGTCGTTGCCATAGTAACAACGCCACTTGGATTAGTTAAATCCGACATTGTTTGAATATATACTTGTAATATAAAGAATTCCTCATGATGAAATAATTTTCCAGACGCTTCAGAACTCACGTTATTGGCTGTTTACGTTGCGAGGCGGCAGACATAAAACCGCCGCCATGTTGGACTTTCAGGAGATTTCTAGCTTCTAGCTGCGAGACTGCATAAACGTGCCCTAAGTTTGATGAACACACTGTTTGCTTGTATGCGCACATCCTTAACATAGTCTGCACCTGAAAGACAGAAGAACCCAAGAAACCAAGTGTCAAGGCATTTCTACAAAGTTCTTTGTAAAAATTATACTTGCAATATGAATATTGGTACTAATAGCTTCAAAACCTTGTAAACACTCCGTCATGGGGGCCCAGAAGCTGAAGCGTTTTTAGAAATTTCGACTGCTAAAGTGGCACATTTGAGGTCCAAAAATGACTTTTTCTTTCGAGTTTGGTCATTGTGTTTTTGACCTCCCCTACCCTCTTGACGGGATCGGAAAAATGTAGGCGTATGTCCCCCCCCCCCCCCCCCGGCAATAAATAATGACCGATCCCCAATACGGAAACCCTTATCTTCTTTTGCAACTGGCGCTTGATGATTGGCACTGTTGCATTATAACAATGTTTAAAACAATGTAAAACAATCAATCTAGTCTCTAAGCGCACCGTAGCCCCTGAACCACTAGACCTATTAGGAAAGGCCTTACGGAAAGGGCACATCTTCAGAGCAATACATGTAAAATGTGCCAAGAACCAGCTTTATAGGACAAATAATTTGATATGTAGAGAGCATAGTAGAAACGTGTAGTGCCAACAAGAACAAGCCAAAATGAAAATCACGATTCCAACATAAGACTAGATCTCCGATATGACAAATCGGAAAATTAATAAAGGTTCTTACACATGTTTACCAATTCCAACAAGGCCTATATCCTAAATTTGAGTGAAAAACAGCAGAGTTTAAGCATCGAAATTTCGGCTTTAGCATGGGAGGTTGGAAGTTAACCATTAACAGTAATTAATGATACAATGCGACGTGCTTTTAGGGACGTTTCAATCGTTCCCCTTGCCGAAATACCTCGCGAGCTACTGACAAGATAAGACACAGATTTTAGCTTCATTCAGGGAAACTACCTGAAATTATGAAATGGTACATCTTTTTTTTTTATTTATTTATGTACATTATTTATTTGTTTATTTATTTATTTATTTATAACTTATGCTTGTTTTTTGGTTTTCTTTTTGTGATTGCTCTCTGCATCAAAGATTTTCTACACTATAGGTATATATAACCATCTTAGAAGTTCTATTTTTATATTGTTATATTTACATCTTTCTATTTATTTTTTTTTTACTCACTTTGTTATGCATGAAGTTGGAATCTTCATGCAAAGCCTGTACGGCGCACCGCGGCGCTGTTGTTAATAAAGTAAGGAAAATTTATGTATTAACCTGAATTCTTAAAAAATCCAATATTTACGAATAGGATAGGGAGCTTCGACTTTATCTATTGAACTAGACTTCTACATCTCAAAAAAAAAGGCGGCAGCATTCGAAAAGCGTCATCAGCATTGGTCACGTGCGGTCTCGTTCATGGAAAAACGGGTTGCATGCGGATTTAGCGTGGGCGATCAACAAACCATTTGGATAACAGAAGGGTGCACGTTATGTTCCACGATTGTTCACTCGCTGTATACGTAGCTGACTGGCGAAAAGGAAAAAAAAATCGGACGCCGTTATTCAGCATTAACCCTTAGCGAAACTGATCGCGTACAAAGCAAAGTGCCATTGACAATTTGTTAGCATTTGGCCGCCATTTATATTCTAGTACGATGCGTTATGAGTTACGGTGAGAAAACAGCAAGTGCTACCGAGAGGGTGCACGCACAAGTGCCTATATCCTAAACTCCCTCCCTCTCTCCCTCCCTCCCCCAACTAAACACGTCACAGCGTCTCCCGACAGCTGACATGTGCCCCGCACCGCTAATATTCGCCTATTTGCATATCAATGGCGGCCTGCTGCTACTGTGGGCCAACAGGGGGCCTTCAAGTAGGCTCGACAACCAACGCCCCGCCATTGTTGTTATAATAATACAACAATAGGCAGCCAAACAAGTGATTAATACACGATTGAGTATAGTTGGCCCTTGCCACGATTTTGCTTGTCTATTACAATACACACACTGTATCTTTACACCATAGTGACGTATTTGTGAGCATGAAACAGCACATTTTTAGCGGGATTTGCCCATAAGGTTTAGAATGAACAACACAATTACTGAAATGGTGGATTCCCACCGCCGTTTCCGGTTTGGTTTCGAAATAGGAAAAAGATGGCAACTACTTTAACTTTATTCAGTTGTCAACTCACCTAAATAGGCATTTTATGACAAAAAAAAAAAACACAGACATTTTAACAGGTAAACATACTGGGTGATCAGTTAAGTTGTGATCGAGCTTGATAGCTAAAGTACTACTGAACAATATGTTATGAGACCAGGGTGATGTGATGAGGCCAGGAGGACCCACTGATTGAACAAGAAATGGATGACCTTGCCAAATGTTATCAAGATCATTCACCTACTAACTTCTTAAATATGCATCACACACCATGAGTATAAATTAGGAATTGGGGTACAAAGATACATTACCAATGCAAAAAAACAACAAAATGCTGACCAGATTTGCAGGACCTATGGCGTACGTAAAATGGCTACTTTCGACCTAAGAAAGTAGGCGGTGCTTCCCTGCACGACGGAGTGTTTGAATGGAATGCCATTCAGGGGTAGAAAGTAGCCATTTTACGTACGCCATAGGTCCTGCAAATCTGGTCCGATTTTCATTCTGATTTTTTATTTTTTTTTTGCATTGGTAATGTCTCTTTGATACCTACATATTCCTAATTTATACTCACGGTGTGTGATGCCTATTTAAGAAGTTAGCAGTTGAATGACCTTGATAACATTTGGCAAGGTCATCCATTTCTGGTCCAATCAGTGGGCCCCTCCCGGTCTCATCACATCACCTGGGTCGCATAATATATTGTTCAGTATAGTACTTTAGCTATCAAGCTGGGGTCACAATTTAACTGATCACCCTGTAAACAGTTTAGGGAAAGACGAAAGCACAACAGAACTAGCTTAACAGAACACGCGCAAAACCTTCTAGTTTTTTTCTGAAAGTTGATTTCAGCATGGTTAGCTTTTAACGAAGTCGTCCGAAAAGGAAACCATTTCGGAAAGCCAGTCACAGCGCACAGGCGTTCCCACCGCCGACTCAAAGATGGATGTGCACGAAGCGATGAAATTTTAATCTAGGAACGTGAAGTAGTATACCAACCTTGAGATATTCTTCGTTATCATCCTAAAAAACCGATATAGGGATTAAAGGAGGAATATACATGATGCAGGCAGTTCAGTGTCGTTAAATGTTCTTTCTGTGGCCAGGCAGGCCAGAAAATGATATCTCGACACACGCTAGTTTGTCGCCGCCAAGTAACAGTAGATCAGCCGAATGTAAACATCCAATTGTTAACAGTAGATTACTCATAAAAAACAAGGCCTCACTAGCAGACTTGGTGTCTGTCAACTGACTAAAAGTGGATTTTGCCATGTTGAGAATAAATCCCAATGCGGCCGAATTCTTTCAAATTGTGGAAAATGCAAGGGGGAAAAAGGGATAAAGAAAACCTAAAACTTAAGTGTCCACCATTCATAAAGAGAAATATGCGTCAATAACGTTGTTTTTATGATTCTGTCTAGCTAAGTGTTGTGCGCGGCGTATTTTGAGTCCTGGAAGTATTTTACGAGCGACTACGTCTTCCTGGAGGGGGCGACTTTAATCGACGGCCGCCATTGTTTTTGTAACCATCTTGGATATCAACAAGGCACTCTTCTGCCAAAAACGTACAATCGATTATCTGTGTTCGTTCTGCGGCGAACTCAAGATAGGCCGCGCACACTTTAGTCACGTGTTTCCCATGTCAAAACCCATACACTTATTGCTAATGGCTAGCGTCAAATTGGGAAGGTCTACGCAGTTAAAAGTTTACACACGAATGCAAGGTGATCTGAAGATGGTACTTTTGTTGGTTTGGAGCTTTTAGGGATCAGGATAAACGCGTGGGAGGATTTCGAAATTCGTAACCAGGGAATTTAAATTTCGTTTCTTTTCCAAGATGTAACCAAAGATTTCAAGCAACAATGGCTTGGACAACACAATCAAGACCGGGCCTTAGATTTAATGTAAAAGCCTAGACGAACTAAAAGCTGAACTGTAACTAAGAACAAAATAAGCACACATTTACGTTGCCGCGGATTGCGTAAGAATAAGGGGATACACGTTTGAAGACGTTACAACAATAAGAACATCCACGAGCACCCCCCCCCCCCAAAAAAAAAAATACTTTGCTGTCTAATATCTGATGCAACAGTTAACTTCACGGATTTCGGCATGACAAATTGCGAACGAGTAAAGCAAACGAAAAAATTCGCAATTTGGTTGAGGTAATGACTAATTATTTATGGTTAGGGGATGCACTGATTGAGTGAGCAAAGCCCAAAGAAAAGCATCGTTTGCTAGCCAGTGTGTGGAAAAATGGGATTAAAGAAACTTCAGTACGTGAAACATGGCCATACAATAAACCAAACCGTGTCAATTTTGCTGATGTAAAGGCTCATTTGGGCAGTGGCAAATGTGAAAATTATCAATGTGAAAATATATAGACCTAAAAATCCTTCAGAAAAAGAAAAGTTAGAGATGAAAATATAACGGTGTGATCTATTGTGATTTCTGACCACAAAGCTTTTTATGGAGGTGTGCCATAGCTTTGCCAGGGCTGTTAATAAGCGATTTACGGTAACCTAAAACCGACCGTAATAAACGGATGGATGCAGCCAATAATCCTGATAGCCCAATTTACGAGCTGCGCACAGGATTCATTATACGCTACGACATATGGAATTTAAAGGGTTCAGCTACCTTAATCCGCTTGCAAGGAAAATTTATTATCATAAAAAAAACCCCTCAATAACGAGGTAGGTGCACGTGCCCGTTTTTAATACCTGCTGCATCACCTTAAAACCGCAATCTGCATTACAATCACTGGAAGGAAGCGAACAAAAAAAAAAAAAAATGCAACCCTCACCACGTTTCGAAAAACGCACAATAAAAAACAAAAACGAGCCAGGTTGCCACGCCCACCTTGTACTACCCATTGTAACCATGGATTTACACCTGATGTTGTGCCAAACAGGGGCTGTGAAAGAAGGTTGTTGTAGTACTTTGTGTAAGAACTATTAGGAAAAAACTGCTGATCACGTTTCTTTTGTGGAGTACGCTACTTGGCATTCATTGAGGGAGGGTTGAGCCATTCACAATTCCGATTTACAAGAGGTAGCGCGCCTACATCTGCCCGTTTCTCCAGAACCCCTCGACAACACGGCAAAAATAGATTTGTCAAACGTTTCCATTGTGAAGGATAGCTCATAATTCCGCGGTCAAGGACAGACCTACGCTACAGATGCACATGAACAAGCACAAATTTGGCTAATAACCACCCTGCACTTGGTACAGTCTCATAATTATTCTCTCAATGTTACCTAAGTAAATTATAGTGTCCGCGGCCAATCTTGAGTTCTCCGCAGAACGAACAGAGATAATCGATTGTACGTTTTCAGTAGCAGAGTGCCTTGTTGATATCCAAGAAAGATGGTTACAAAAACAATGGCGGCCATCGATTAAAGCCACCCCATCCAGGAAGACGTAGCCGCTCACAAAATACTTGCAGGACTCAAGATACACCACGGACACAATAAACATGCTATTACGGTGATGAACTCTTTGGCCAGGTGAGCGAAACAAGTTGAGGTCAAATTTTGAGTGTGCGACGTACGTTAGTTTGCAAATTTGT
>JAHWFP010183303.1:0-17609 GCA_023313725.1 Lithobius niger | reverse complement strand
GTTGTATTCAACGCCTTTTCTCTTTTTATAATTTTCTTCTCTTTTTATTTTAAACGATTCTAAATCCTAAATGTGAAACGATAAAGCCTCTAGAACGAGCGTCGGAAAAGGGGAGAGCTACTTTTTTGCATCCTCAGCAAGGGTGTGTATTCATGCACGAGCGTGAAATGTGCCACGGTCCAACTGATTTACGCGGAGGCACCAGCGGGAAAAAAGAAGCGACCCCTAGCAAGTCCGGTCATTTTCACTCCGACAGTAGAAAACAACTCGTAACTTATACGTCTTCTTTCCCCCATTTCTTCTCTTTCGCTGCCTTTCCGCGACGCCTTCCTGTCGCCCGTCTAAATGCAGCTTGTTTTTTTTTTGTTCTAAACGCAGCACATTCACGAATTAAGTAGGGTGTGAACAGGCTGGTTTTGAACGTACTGTTGCCTAAGCGAATTCGTAAGGAAATGTTCGTAAGGAAATTGTAGAAATCGTTACGACTACTCAATAATCGAACTTAAAACTGCTGTCAGTTGCTTCATTGTTTCTTTAAAAAAAAAAACTTCTACCTCGATAATTCCGTTGCAGCAGCAATGTTCTCATTCTTTACTCGACGCGTTCCCAAACTTTCAAACTGAGGCAATACAGCACAATTGCTTACCTCTGGCTGGTCGCCCCCCACCCCACAGTTGGTTAATTGTGGTTTTAACTGGAGCCCGGTCGAGCATGGCCATCTACCCTACATCGAACAAGGACGGACTAGGCCGTCGATAGTAATGGTGGGGTGTGGGGCCTCTCCTCCAATATCTTATAATAATAATAATAATAATAATATAATATAATAATAATAATAATAATGCTTTTATTGTACGTGTTGTTATGTACAGGCACGAAGTCTTACATAAGACTTGTGTGTGCAAGCAAAATACAAATATAAATATATGTAAATACAAAAAATACAAATAGAAATTATTATTACAAATACAATTACATGTTAACAAATTCCATTAAATTTCAATGTTTTTTTTTTTTTGTTATATTAATTTCATTATATTAAATAGCAGACATTAGTGTAGCCGATTTCCTCATTCAGTTAGTAAGACCCATTTTCTGATTTTTTGTGTCATTTCTTTGTGATTTATTATATTTCTTAAGTTTGTTGGTAATGTATTAAAATGATAAGGTATTTGGAAATTTAGACCTCTTTTGCCATATGAATTTCTCCATATTGGTTCAATTAGCCATTTTTTGTCCATTCTCTTAGCTCTTACTATTTTCTATTTTGTACTTTTTGTTAAAATAGTTGTTTTTTAAAATGTTCATTTTGTAGGTTTGCTCTATGTTTAGAATTTCTGTCTTTTTATATATTTCTTTACTATCTTGTGATTCATTAGTTCTAAATAATACCTTGATTGCCTTGTTGATAGTTTTTGTAATTGTATTATTAGGCTTTTTGTCGTAGATCCATACACCATTAACCCATATTTTATACTAGACATTATAAGTGCATCAAATATTGCTTTTTTATTTCCTACACTTAGGTATTCTTTCATTTTGTAGAGTAATGGTATTGTTCTTCTAATTTTTAGTGTTAATTTATCAATGTGATGATAGAATTTCCAATTTTTGTCAAGTTCAAGTCCTAAATATTTTATGTTATGTACTTTGTTTATTAGATCACAGTTGCATTGAGTTTTGTTTATTTTACATTTACCGTTACACATAGTAATATTACCAGTATTTTGTTGCATGTGTGATGTAATTATTGGTAAATAACAAGTTTTATCTTTGTTTAAAATTAAATCGTTTTCATGCAAATAGATTTGAAGTTTAATGAAATCTTCCTGTAAGTTTTCTAACATTTTATTCTTTTCAACATTATAATAATAATAATAATAATAATAATAATAATAAACATATTTATTCACATGTACAGTGAAAAGGAACGGGAAGGGCAGGCCACTTATCCTTGTCCTAGCTTAAAAAAATATAGTTGAACATATGTATAAAATACTAAAATTATTATTAAATTAATCAAGTTGGTTTTTAAAATACTTAAACTAATTTACGGCTAAGCACAATTCAACCAATACACTTAATACAAATGGATAATAAAATTAAAACAGCCCAAAGACTAAGCTTTACGTGCAACACATAAAATACCCATATAGTTAAAAATACCATAGGACAATAAAATTAGAATTTAAGCTTAAAACTAAAAGAGCCCAAGAAAAATCTTTACCCACAAAATATACAAAGTAAAAATTGTTAAAATTCAAAAAGTGAATTTAAAATAACCCATCACAGACTGGAAATTTCAATCGAAATTTATACGCACAAATTTTCCAAAACAAGCATTCCTCATGATACGGCTATTAAATTATGTGAAGGCAAACCAAGCAGTGCTACATAAAAATACAAACAACGTTTCGAAAATTATCAATTTTCGTCATCAGGTTAGCAATAAAATTAAAGCATGGCAAAAGCCACTAAGTCAACCTATATTAAAAGCATAAAACAGACATTTAAAACGGATAAAAACTACCAATTTCTCCCCTCAAAAGAGGCAGAAATGACAGCCGAAAAGCAACGACCAACCTGCTACGTTGGATGCCACGTGGGGGAGAAATTGGTGGTTTTTATCCGTTTTAAATGTCTGTTTTATGCTTTTAATATAGGTTAACTTAGTGGCTTTTGCCATGCTTTAATTTTATTGCTAACCTGAAGACGAAAATTGATAATTTTAGAAACGTTGTTTGTATTTGTATGTTGCACTGCTTGGTTTGCCTTCACATAATCTATTACCGTGCTTTTTACTCCACGGCTATTAAAAACAGACAAGGATTGTGCTTCAAAACTGCTGATGATAAGGCATTCCAACAATTTACTACTCTATTGCTAAAGAAGAATTTTCTTACATTTTTATTTGTACCCTGTACAACAAGCTGCCAGGGGTGTCACCTAGTCCGATCATTAGAGCTTAAGTTCAAAAAAATTGCAAGATCCACATTTAAATGACCCCGCAGCAATAGGTATGTTATGCTCAAGTCTGCCTTAAGTCTTCGTATAGTTCCCTTTGTTTCCTTAGTTCTTTTTGTTCCCTTTATGGAACTGGGGATGGGACGGGCCCCACCTTTAGGCCAAGAGTGCCGTGGCCCGGGACAAAATGCCCCCCTTGTCCCCTCCCCTGTCGACGTGCCTGAGGACGTCACGCATATCCACGCCCCTCCCTTAGAAAGTCATTACGAGGGGAAATGATTATCGCTCAAGCCACAAGTAACATTGACTTCGCGTAGGAAAAAAAAACTACACGTTCAATAGGATATACAACTCAATAACAGCAAGATACTGCAAATACAGCGTGGGCCGGACTAAATATGCTTCACGGGCAGCATCCGGCCCCTTGATACGAGTTTGGGGACCCCCAATTTATTGAAAAAGTGTTTTGTGCATTGTTGCTTCGATATTACGTTTTCTTCATTCCGTTCTTAAGCAATTATAAAGTTCACGAGTTCTAAAACCTCTGTGGACCTTCTCTTTTTTGACAAGCCACCTATGCAACACACCAGGGGCTTCCTTGATTGTGGGCATGATTTCCTCTCGGTTAGAGTCGTCCCAAATTGGAATGCCCTACAGCAGAAACTGTTAACATGGATACTGTGTCTGGCTTTCGCAAAATACTTGCTGAATACCCCTCGCCCTCTCCGACAATTTTTAAAGCAGCCCTTTTGGCTTTGATGAATGCATAATAGCTTTCTGTTTCTTTTAGTTCGGCGTTAGTCTTTCAACATCCTTCCGATACCTACCCACGACTAGTGTTAATTACGGCAAAAATCAACAGTTTTCATGAGAAACGGGAGAAAAAGACAAACACCTTAGAGCAAAACCTTAAACATAAAGGCGACGATTTCACATATGATTCCAAAACGCTTGTTGGTACGGTGTTAAGTGCTGTCAAATGGCTCATTTCCTCCATGATCGCTTACTTTCACAAAGAAGACACTCTCACAGTCTTGCTATAAGACTAAGTGCTATAGCAAGAATGTGTAAGTTGGGTGCTAACGATTTATATGACTTAATGCTAGCGATTTATACTTGCAATGCTTTCTGGGAAGGGACATCATGTGAGGTAAAAAAATGTTACGATATTCGTGTTGTAATTTAATAGATAAACAGAAATCAATCTTAAAACCGTACGAGGTTCCAGTAATCGTGTTGAGCAAGAGTATTATCATACGAAATATAGTTTTTACTTTACCAATAATTCATGGAAAGTAAAATCGTTTATCTCTGATTTTTTTCGATTGTGCACTAAATTCTCAGCCCCGTCACTTGGCTAAAACTAATACGATTCTTTTTTCTTTTTTCATTATTTTTTGCTTGTTTGCTAGGTGAAGAGCCAGAAATTCCTAGCAGCTGAAAATGATCTTGAACTGCCTCAATGCCAGACCTGTTGGCAGTTAACGGGGAGGAAAAAAAAAACGAAAATTAAAATACCGGAAGGAATTTAATTTCAACGACAATGTTACGCTTAGCACGTGGGAATTTTAATAAAACTTGCATCCGTCGCGTGAGGAAGGAGTTGAAGAAAAAAGTAATTTGGTAGTGTGGTATCAATTCGGTGCACCTGGATTGGATGAAACTGAAGACAAACAGACACACACACACACAGAAATTTTGAAAGAAAACGGGCTTCTTTTTTCAGTGCTGCGCAAATCCACTACGAAACCGATAGGATGTGTTCATGCAGTGTCTTCACAATCACCAAGCATAATTTTGTCAGACTCGACCTTCCATAACTTAAAAAAAAAGCCACGTAAAAAGACCAATATGGCTTTATAATAGCTGGGCTGTCACAGCCGCCTCTAATAACTAGTAATTCTGTGAACAGTATACTTCGCTGCTCCCCCCCCTCCTCCATCATACGATTTTTTTTAGTCTTTTAAGTATTACATTTTTTTGTTTTAATTTAAATATACGAGAGCACGAAGCATTTGACATGCTTATTTGTGCACAATACACTTGTAAAAACATTCATTTTTTTCAAATTCAGTACACAGATAGAAATCAACAACAATCATACGACATTTACACTATATATACACAAAAACAAGTATTGCATGCAAGAATGTACCCAACCGAATTCACTATTTCTATACAGATTCGTTTTGGAGTAACGTACATACATTATTTATTGTTTATAAAATTATTCTTATCTCAAATTTTAATTTAAGTTTAATTTTCTGGTAAATTATTAAAAGTTGTAGTAATGTGAGGGATTAGTTTCATTTTACCATATACGTTTCCCCAAAGTGGTAGTTGTAGTTTTATTGTCCGAAATTTGGAAGCCACGTTAATTTTTACATGCTTGTTCTTTAAACAAAATAATGTTTCAAAGACGTTACATAATTCGTTAATCCCGTAATATTTAGCCTAATATATTGTTCTTCTTCATGAAATCAACTTTTTTTTTTTTACCTGGGTTTGAAAAGAGAGTTTGTGTAATTTTATTTTGTACTGTTTATAGTTTGGCTATTACTGTTTCGTTCATTTTATCGTAAATTTCAATTCCGTATCTTAAGTTGGATTCAACTTACGCATCATAAATTAACTTTTTATTTTTATTATTTAATATTTCCTTTCGATGGAATAATTTTGGCATTATTTGTTTCAGTTTCTTATTATACCACACGCCGTGGCTGTTTGCATATCACGTGACTGGGCTAGTCCAATCAGACGGCCAAACAGCCGTTGTTCTCGTTCGTCATTGGCTAACTCTTGGTGACGTCACGGCAAACAGCCATTGCGCATGGTTTAGTGTATTGATACGTTCTCCAAACTTCCGCTTACACTCGATTTGTACTCCAAGGTATTTAGCAGAGGTGACTTTTCTAGTATACGAGTAATTTTTTATATCATTAAGGCCTAAAAACAGTCTAATATATCTTCAATCGATGCAGAGGTGTTTTAATGTCAAGTTGCACTGTCTTGTCTTCACTAATACACAGTTCGCTGTTTAAACACCATTCTTAAATCTCATTAAACTGTTTTATGCAATTTTTCATCATATTTTTAGAGTTGAAATCCATTTCCAAAACATAAATGTCATCATCAAACAGTACTAGTTTATATCCATTGCCAGATCATTAATCTATGAAAGAAAAAGAAGTGGTCCAAGCACTGAACCTTGAGAGACTCCACTATTTAATTGTACAGCTTGACTATATTTATCATCAATTTTAGTTATGCTGAGTCGATTTGAAAGATAATTTTAAACTATGTTGAGAATTTTCCCATTTTCCCAATTTTCCAATTTCCCAATTGAGCATTTTCCCAATTGATTATATTATGTTTTCAAGTATTTGTTAATTTTTACAAATTTTTACAAATTTTTACAAATGACGAATTTATGTCAGAAGGGCTCCCTTTTACGCTAAATTTGAATAGGACCTTACGTGAAGAACATAAATCGGGAGATTATTCATAAAGTTTTTGTTTTCAATCTGATGAACCGTTTAGAAGTTGCCAAAAACAGTTTTTCTTAGGACACCATTTCGGAACCAAAAATATTGGATTTGCGAAAAGGTTCAGTAGGCATTTCTTGAAGAAACGTTAAAGGGACATACACCCTCCTATATTCCAGCATCCTGCGCGTAATAGCTTATGCAACATTTACACATGTTTGAGTAAATGCAGAAAAACTTCATCGTCCGAGGGGAAAAAACAGCAAAAGTGAACACTTGCAACATTTACATACGTTTGAATTAGTAATGCAAAACTGGAGGCGCGGGATGTACGTCAAAACAGCGCGGAAATAACAGCGCACGACAAAACAGCGCCACGACAAAACAACGTGACTACAAAACAGCGCACGATAAAATGGCGCACGACAAAACAGCGCAATGACAAAACAGCTCATGACAAAATAGTGCAAAAAAGGTTGTTTTAAAACGATGATAATATACGAGAATAATGACGTTTTTTAAAAAGTCATTATTTTCATGTGACGATAGCTCAGTCAGTGATTCTGTCTGTATCTATAAATATAAGAAGGTTTGGTGCTGGTTTAAAAGACTTGTCAATAAAAAAAAAAAAAGTAAAAATGACATGCAGGATAAACTAAAATCAGACTTGCAACTGAACGTTGTGGGCAATGCTACGAAGACAGCCAAGCTGCAGTTGGTCAGAGGTTGCATAATGTTCAAGTATGTTCATAATGCGTTTCGCTATAAACTTTTTTTTCCCTCTAGGTGGCTCCATATCTCTGATGTACTGTCGACTTGCAGTTCGTTATAACGTTGCTCTTTTTTTAGTGCCGTGATGCATTTTCAAACGGTGAGGGGGGGGGCACACTCTCCAGTTCCCGGGTTGGCCCGGTTTGCCCCCCCCCCCCCCCCCCACCCCCACCCCCACGGAGACACACAAACGCCCTTGGTGATTTGTGTACATAAAAAATTACAATCCGCGACTTGAAACGTATCTGGGTTGCTTTTTCTTTATTGCATGCACCTTATGAATCCTGCATTTCATGTGATGATCGCTCAGTTAGTAAATTCTTTACTTATAAAATTTAATATAGTGATTTTTTTATGCACACAAATCACTAAGGGTGCTATGGGTGTCCCTGTGTGGGGAAGGGATGGGGGATTTTGTACATGTATTGCAACGAAAATTACCTGTTTTATTATCTTCTTATATCCCCATCAGCACATGAAAAATAGTCTTTAGTTAGTATACAAATTGGGGAGCTTCAGCTTTGCACTTGGAAAAAAGAAGAGCATTGATCATTCACGAAGGATTATCGTTTTAAAACAACTTTTGGCTCTATTTTGTCGTGCGCTGTTTTGTCGTCACGCTGTTTTGTCGTGCGCTGTTATTTCCGCACTGTTTTGCGGGATACCGGAGGCACGTATACCTTTAATTTTGAAAAAAAAAAACAATTGTAGCATTGTGTTCAATCTGATTAAGCCAAAAACAGATCTTTTTCGTGCCGTTTTGTCGTCGTCTTTGGGTTTTTGTTTAAGGGTTTAAGTACGCGGGTTATTCCGGTTTAGTTCAAAGTATACACCTACCAAATTTCATTCGAACCGGTTCACGCTTTTCTCCGGAACTGTGCCACAAACCGATCGGCAGAATAAATAAAGACCAAAATGTAAAATCGTCAAGAGGTAAAACGGGATCTCATTTTGCTTCGTTCACTTGTTCAGTAAGGTGCAGCATATGAATGCAGTGAATTACAACTGAAAAACTATAACAAAACAAAAAAAAAAAAAAACCAATCGAGTAAAAAAAAGTTAAACGGAAAAAAGTGAATTCAGCTTTACTGTAATTGTGTTTGACCTTTAAGGAACCGAAATACACAACGGTCAATTGGTAGACATGGCGGGCACACGAAGAAGAAAAAATACGAAATGGGCGACAGGAAAAAAGGTGTGTGATTGGTGTTCTTTGAGCCCTTAACGCCATGAGACCGGCTCGGACGGCACGCTGATGGTAGCAAAAACGTACCAATTCCTCAGCTCAGCAAAGATTGGTGGCGGCGGGAAAGGGAGGGGAGAGGGGGTATCGGTTAAGGGGGGAGGGGGGGGGCCCAACAAATGGATTTTGGCCGTTATCACGTGGAGTAATATGTCATTCCGGTTTTTTTATATCTGGTTTCCAGAAGTGGTTTCTTCCTTCCTTCGAGGACTGATTTTCTTGCTGCCGGAGGGAAATTACCTCGGGTTTTACAAAAGATGGGGGAATGGGGAAGTCGATTGGTGAATGAATGAATGAACGAAAAGGCCAGCTGCCATTAGGGAAAAGAACATCACTAACTTTCCGATGTGAATGTCTTACGTCATCTACCGTACGATTCCCAACGAAGTTTTTTCGCTCATTATCTTTTAGACCAAAAGTTGTTGTGTATAGGTAACGGAGAGTTTGCGACCTCCCACATTAATTAACATCCTAGGTAAGGGAGATAATTTTTTCCTTAGGTATGGTGGATCAGAAAATCAAAAGTAAAACTCCACGTGCCCTGTAGTTAAGGTCTCAGGGATGCCACCCTAGTGAAAAAAAATCCGAAATTAGAGCTATCTAGAGTGAAAAAATGTGAAATAGTGACCAAATTGGTGAAAAATGTGGAAAATTGACCAAATTGGTGAAAAAAATGTGAAAAACTAACCAAATCGGTTAAAATGTGAAAAATTGACCAAATTGGAAAAAAATGTGGAAAATTGACCAAATTTGTGAAAAAATATGAAATTTTGATTTTTTGATTAAAAAAAACTTGCATCGTGCAACAAACTATAAATTAATTTAGCTCCGCCACAGTTGAATGAAGATAAAATTAAGTTTGAGGAAGTGCGTTTACCTGCGTTGATCAGTGAGCCTGGTTATTTGTAGATGGCCGTGTGACTTTTACTGCGGGAATGTCACTGTGCTTTTGTTCGAGGAAAGAAGGTAAGCAGTTACAACCGTTAAGGAATAGATTCGGTTGAAGCACGAATCCCCAAACCCCTGTAAATTCTTAATTGATGTAATTTAATTTTTAATTTTTATAAGTAAATTTATTTAAGATGTAAATGACTTGAAACTCAACATTGATCTTGTATATGCCAGTGACGCATAGACCAGTCATACATTTTAATTACCATTTGCATTCAAAGGTTAAAAACAATATCCATTTACATTAAAAAAATTTAGAAATTATTACCCCCCCCCTAAAAAAAATAAAAAAACTAGAACATCACGTAAGAATTCATAGTAAGGGTAAATGTATACGAGTTCATATTATTTACCAAGATTCATAAAATGCACGTACAATCCAAAATTCACTCTGAAAAAGGACACAACCAATGCAAAAGAATTCAAATAAAAAATACACCAATTAATAAGTTGGTTTTTACGAGAGAACGAGAACGAAAATATTATGAAGTGATGACGTGTTAAAGCAAAAGTATTTAAAATTATTGTTTTACTTTGTTCATTTTCCTTGTTGCTATAATAGACTAACAAATCGGTTTCGGCGAGCGATGTTTTGTTTTGCAGAAATGTTCCCTTTAAGGGCGCGTTTTAGCAACGACTCGCCCTTGCATTCTCGCAGCTAGATGCTATACCACACGCCATGGCTGTTTGCTGTGACGTGCATATCACGTGACTGGGCTATTCCAATCGGACGGCCAAACAGCCGTTGTTCTCATTGGCTAACTCATGGTGACGTCACGGCAAACAGCCATTGCGCATGGTTTAGAAATCATGTAAAATTTCAACATGGCGGCGGTTTTAGCTCTCTCGGCTCGTAACGAAAACAGTCAATAATTCGAGTTCGGAAGTGACTATAGGAAAATGTCGTCGGGAGGATTTTTTTTTCTAATTGTCGCGCATTACAAGACTTAAAGCCTTTATTCAAGCGGCAAAGGATTCAGCTAATCCAGGAAGCATTGTTACTATGGCAACGACACATTTGCCATCGCGATTAAATTCTAGCTGCGAGATTACAAAGACGAGTCGGTGCGTAAATGCGCCCTTTATGCATATCGTTGCAGCGAATGTAAAATGTACAGGTCACCCATCAGTGCTGTCATACTGTCATATTAATTGCTGCTACAACTGTTAAAAATTTCAGTCATCAGTCAGCGTTGACTGTTTTTGTGGACCGTTTTAATTCTTACGCATATTTCTCTGTAATCTCAGCTAAGAGCGAACTGATGACTGGATTTAGGGAGACTCTTTTTCTCATTTTAACTATTACATGGACCGACCGCAGTTTTACGTTATAAGCCGTACTGGCAACAAATTACCACTTATTTGCACTGGAAATTTAGGGTTTTGTTTTTTCAATATACTCTCAAGCTCGACGGTGTTGAACTAACTAAAATGTATTTCCTCTTTGAACTTGACCATTTAATCGAAAAAAATTGCGAGCGTTAACAGAAAAATACATACGTAAAGCCAAAATCAGATAAACAGATACATAAAATGCAAATTCAGTCGATTTTGTGTGACTAGATCTATATTTGTGTGATTAGACTTGTATTTGTGTGATTAGATCTGTATTTGTGTGATTAGACCTATATTTGTGTGATGAGGCCTATATTTGTGTGATTACACCTGTATTTGTGTCATTAGACCTGTATTTGTGTCATTAGACCTATATTTGTGTGATTAGGTCTATATTTGTGTGATTAGGCTTATCTTGTGTGATTAGACCAATTTGTGTTATTGGGCTGAGACCAGTATTTGTGTCATTAGACCAATTCGTGTTATTGGGCTGAGACCTGTATTTGTGTCATTAGACCTACATTTGTGTGATTAGACCTGTATTTGTTTCATAAGACCTATTTGTGTGATTGAGCTTAGACCTACATTTGTGTGATAAGGCCGATATTAACATATCCGTAGGCTTATTTGTAACCATCAATCCAACCAATACGAAAGTGAAAGCAAAAAAAATGATGCCTGAACTTCTGTTTTGCTTGCTATGTATACGTGAAACTTTTGGGTGGCGGGGAGACACGTCTCGCTCGATTTTTATCGATTTTTGGCTGTGGAAAGAGAAGTAGTCGGAAGATGGAGAAGATGGGGAAATATAATCATCCCTTCGTCTCTATCGGTCTTGATTCGTGTTTGCCAGGTTCTGCCACTCCTCAGTCAATAAAAAAAAAAACTAAATAAGAGAAAAAAGAGAAAGAACACACAGACTCCTACACAAAAAAAATAGCCCTGCACCAGCTAGGAGTAATAGTTTTTTCCCATTTCTTTTTCGTTCAGACGTTATTTTTCCTTTTCTTTTTGTCTTTCGTTTCCTGTCGTTGTTCTGGTATCCGTCAGAAAATGGTTACCCTCGAGAGAGAGAGAGAGGGAATGTCTTCACAACACGTCTGATGGAATGCAGACAACAAATGAACTAAAGACGTGCTCCCAAGTTTTGGAACTAGGCATATTGCGTTTTGCTATTTATACAGACCAAGAGCTGGATATAGGGCCTGGCGTTTCTGGGCCATTTCTTTCTGTATATATATGGTATAGAGAATGATACGTTCGCCTTCTGCTGAATGGCGCACACATGCAGTTAGGCCTGCAGTGTTTGTGTGATTAGGCTTATATTTGTGTGATTAGGCCTATATTTGTGTGATTATGCCTGTATTTGTGTAACTAGACTTATATTTGTATGATTAGACCTATATTTGTGAGATTATGCATATATTTGTGTGATTAGGCCTATATTTGTACAATTATAGGCCTTTATTTGTGTGATTTGACCTGTATTTGTGTCTAATTAGACCTACATTTGTGTGATTAGGCCTATATTTGCGTGATTAGGCCTATATTTGCGTGATTAGGCCTACATTTTAATAATTTAGCCTGTATATATATTAGTAATTATAAAAAAAATTACTAAGCATATCTTTAGGTACCTATACAGAAGGCCAAACCAAAGATTAGAACAAACCAAACATTAGAGATAACGCATCCTGCGTCTTTCAAGATGCGAATCCCAGCTGCGGCTTTGCCAGTGTGCTGCTTCGAAGGCAAAAGCATTATCAGAAGCGTTAGTAGCCGCAACTACGACCAAGAACGCATTGAAATTGGTAAGATACGATATCTCGTTAACTCTCTAACTGGCCAAACTATGGCAAGGTTATATTCCACGAATAGCTGGTAGGTAATCACCAACACACGAAACGAGACAGAGAAAAGGAAAAAAGTTATCAAAAAAAAAAAAAAAAAACATGACAACACTGCAGGAATCCGTATGTTTCTTTCCCATAGAGCGCTTTAGCGAAACATGGATGTGGTGTTAAGTCAACATCAAAATGACGCATTGTCCATTACGTTAGTACCGGGTTTTTTTTACGTAATTTGATGTTAATTGCCACCGTACTCTTCTTTTGCCAAAAGTTCTTCCAGGAAAGAAAAAAAAAAAACGAATGAAATTCTTTGGATGGAAGTTGCCATATTGCTTCCAATATGGCAGCTCCCATGTGAAGAGCCCCTGAGTGCGTGTTCTTTTATTTATATATATATTTTTTTTTTTACCTTAGAAATGAAGAAATAATTGAATTCTTTTGTTGCTACCTCAGTCAGTGCTAGTGGTCAGTGTGTTTTTATTAATCTAAAGCCGCATTTTTTAACCGTGTTAATCTGTAGAGTTTAATCTTATCACGTGATTCTTTCGATCTTTTAATTCGTAGCCAGAAAATTGAACATAGAAATTCGACTGGGTCCTCGATCAGAAACTCCGATCGCAAGTAAATTATTCGTAAACGATCGTGATTTAGAATGGGGTAGAGATATACAGCACCACCTTTGATCCGGTCTTACTAATGCTTCATGCGTTAGGCCTACAGACTAAAAAGTTAATTATATATAGCATCCATACTTCTTCCTGTCCTACTCAGGGCCCTAGGCGTATTTGCGACTACTTAATGCTTCTGCGAAGCTTCCTGAAGGCAAAGCCTTATCAAAGGTATTAGTATAGCTGCAACTACCGCTATGACTTCGCGTATAGGACAGGAAGAAGTAGGATGCTATATCTAGTTAACTTTCTAATTTATGGTGAGGCCTAAAACGTATGAAATGTCGACATAGCACATTTTTCACGAGCAGAGCCATGACAAATCCATAGAATTACATTATTACAAGCCCAATCGCCTCCATTGATGTTTCCCTTTTATTACGGCAATACCAATCATAATTGGCCACATACGGTATTATCGATACATTTTTCGCCTTGGTACCTCCATCTTGTTTATAATGCAACGTGGTATTCCTGTCGCAAATGCCACTCGAGGCTAGTTTAAGCTTTGATCATTTTTCTCAGTCCCCACTCGTTGCATTCCTGTACCACTGCTTTAAGAAGGGCGTAAAACACAAGTGTAAAAAAAACTTACTGTCGACTCAACAATCCTTGTTCCGTTTTTGGCCGTATAGTGTAGGGATACAATGCGCATTGTACACCTAATAGGCCGGTAAGCTACAGCCGGTAAACGAAGGCATTGTCCGTGCTGTGACTCGAATGTGGGCGGACGACCTCGTCTCACCTTGAGCGCTGGATTCAATCTGATAATTTGTGCGAAACCGACTTCCTTATATATATGCTGGCTATGTGTATCAGGGTCATGGGTTCTGGGGCTCGAACGTGGGAGGACGGCCTCTCACCTTGAGTGTTGGATTCAATCTGGCAATTGACACGAAACCGCCTTCCTCATGTAGGCTCACAGTGTGTATTCGGGTTAGGGGTAGCTACTCGCAGTGGGGCTTAAGAGTCAGTCACAGTCACTGTGGTGCACCTTGCGCGTTACACAAGGTATACTGCTATTAAATGTAACACGTTACATTCCAACGCTGATAAAAAACACCATGCACAAAAGCACTCGGGGTTTTTTTCATTTGGAATGCAACTCGTGGATATTGAAAAATGACTAAAGGGTCTTGTGGTATTTCTACTGGCGATACATATCTAGTTATTGAAATATTATCCTAGCATTAAAGGTCGTATTTGTTAGGCCTAATGGGAGCAAAATTACCGAGTATTAAGGGGGAGGGGAAGAGGGGATTGAGGCTTAATGGCGCGTCGACGGGGCGATGCAAAGTTTCCCCGGTTTCCAAACGCGCTTTGGAGAAAGTTTTCTTGACGACAGGAAGAGTGAAAAATTACTTTAAAGTTTCTCCCGTGTAAGAGATTTTTTTTTTATTCCTTTATTTTTTATTCCTTTGCACAACCTATCTATCACGTTGCAAAGAAGCGCGTAATGATCCGTGAAAAGATCGGCGCTAGGAGTTCCACCAGACAGATACGACGAATGTCTGACAAAAGAAGATAAGTGATACTTGCAAGATTCATCTTTCCAAAAAAAAAAAAAATGTGTATACTTTGAAATAAAATCTCTTTTAGCACATCGTGTAGAGTTAGCACTAACGAAAAAATAGAAGGGCGTTTTTATTAAAATACAGCAATTCATTTGTTGCAAACTCTCGTGAAAAGTAAAAAATTGTTCCAAATTAATTTTGATGTGCTGCTGCCACTAACATTAGTGCAAAAACTTAAAGGGGCGGCTTTTGTTCACCCCTTATCCAAACCAAACCGAAACTGGTGTTAAAGTAGCCGCCCACTTTCCAAAAAGAGTCGGCCCTAGAAAGTAGTGATAGGATTATACCAAGAAAAGGCCGCCTAAGTTAACCGTATTGACTGGCAAACTTGGCACATTTTCCCCTCTTCAACCATATCCCAACTCTCAAAATTATTGTAAGAATAATATAGTGTACAATACAGGCTACACACTCGCCTATATTTGGGGCTAAATTTTTCAGCGTTATTCTAGTCAAGTCGTATCCTTTCCGTTCATCGTATTGATACATACACTACTTTTCACGATTTCACATTCAGGACTGGTATTTCATTTTATTTTTAACGAAATTTCCAGGTTTTCAAGGCGTTGCACGAACCCTGAATTACTCAGTTCATCTGTAGGTCTGTACTAAGCACACTAAAAGTATGTTTTTTATGAATCTTCAACAATGTCAAATAGCCAAGTAGAATAAACCATTTAGACCTATCGTGTTTTAAAGGAAAAACTTCAAAAACATGTGGATACAGCAGTAAGGTTTCACGTGCACTAAATAGTACAGGAACACTGCAGTGTGTGAAAACTTCAGGAAAGTATATTTTAGTTACTTTGCTGTTTTGACTACGGGTCAGTTAAATCTTACCTTAAACATCAGACGAGCTCGTTTTTGTTTACTAATTTGTATTCAATTGCTAACTCAAAACTCACATTTTCATCCAAAATCTCACCGTACCAGGCTTAACCCCAACAAAATGAGTCATCTCACTGTACCAGTCTTAACCGCAACCGAAATTTCACTAGGGACGCCACTTCGACTCAACCGAAATCAATGAAATGTCCGCACATTTGGAAGCGGGACTCGACGCGTTTTACGTAGTCGCTTCCAGCTCTAAAGTATTTACTCTTCCACAGCTCTCAGCCCATTACCCTGGGGAGTACGGCATCGAACACGATATTAATGTTGACTCACGTGCCTATAAGCGGCTGACTGGCGCAATAATACTCAATCGTTGTTATCGTTCTTCGGCCCCTCTGTTCTCTTCCAATATTATGTTGTGAACATTTGCTCGCTTCGCCGCTAGAGGGACTCGGTACGCCGGAAACGGAAGTGTGTTTGGTTAGTGGATTGGCTTTCCCTGGTGATTCCAGCAACTGTCTCTAAGAACGACAACTGACGAAGGGCAAACAAGACGAGAAGAAATAGAAAAGGACTAGGATTCCATCGTCTTCTCGTGAGCAATCGAGTTACGATAGGAAAGCCATGCTTCGTTAAAGCAGTGGCAGGAGACGCGAGAGACAGTACGCGATATCCGAAGGGTGCACCGGCTAACTGGCTCTCACAGTCGCGAACCTACCAAAACTAATAGTGACTGAACCGTTATTCTTGAGAAAAACAACACCCCTTACGATTCAAAGATCTTGAGATATGTATGTTTTTCTAAGCGCAACACATCGCTTGAACTATGTTGTCAGTTGAGGGAGATATAACTGTTTTTCCCTCAAAGCTGGAGGTTTTTGTTACGCTTTTATGGAGTGCACGCCCTGGCACGATTAGGTCCTCACCATAATTCCACGTTGAAAAACAATCAGCTCCCCGTTAAATTCCAGTGCATTGTATAAAAGGTTTTTTCCTAAAAACTTTTCCTTAATGATACTTACAGAAATTGTTTGACGAAGTACAGCTGTTGAATGCAGTGCCGCAAATAGAAGTTTCCAAGGAATGGCAAAATATTGGGCCCCTCCTCAACTAGTACACAATTTTAGGGAATGCAAAGGGTGCTAGGCACCTCTTTGAGGCTCCCAAGTCGAGCAAACAATAGTGGATTTTGTCACTTTTGGGCCCCCTGCGTCCTGGGCCCGAGTGCCTTGTACCCTGTGCTCCACCTCTAACTGCAGCACTGATCGAGCGAGGAATCTCCTATCATTAACTTGGTTTTTTTTAATGAAGCGTTACTGTTTCGGAAGAAAACAAACTGCAGGAAATACATGTATGAACAAACGCCCACAAGGATAAATATAAATAAAGATGAATATAAACAAGCGCCCGTCGCCTGGATGGTCGTACACAGGTTTACACTGCCGGTTTTCGTTTATTATCAGTGTTTGACCCTAGTCCAGGACATACTTATTCAATCACAAGACCGCAATTTTACAAAATTGCATTGTTCACGTTTCCATGAGTATGAAAACTTTCCGTGTATAATGCAATGATGTCGTGAAAGTTTGTTTATGCTAACATCTGATGCAAAAATCCCCCTAAATATTCCACTAATTTTTAAACGATATGGTGCAGCTTGACCACGAGGTAAGTATCACAATAATTTTTCGACCATTGGTTTTTTTTTTTTGCGAAAAAGTTTGTAGATTCTGGTTTAGTCATTATACACCCAGAAAGAATCACCCAGAAACGACACACGTGCATCTTGCAGACATCCGAACTAGACATAATGCACTGGCGGCTTTAAACAGTAAGGAAAAACCAACAACTTTCTCCCAGTTTCCTCTCCTCCCTCCCTTCCCCGCGGCCCGAAACCCTCTCAATCAAGCGGAAGTTCCCCAATTTCTCCTGTC
>JAHWFP010183302.1:535-20274 GCA_023313725.1 Lithobius niger | reverse complement strand
ATAGGGAAAAGGTCATTAAAAAGGGCCCGGGAAAATCCGAAGGAAAATAAAGCTGACCAACAAACATGAGCGACGACTTGCACGACTGAGTTTTCACACTCTTTCTAGCTTGTCCGCGTTGGGTTTCGGTTTTTTGCAGGCGAAACCCAAGCAAACCCTGTTCGAGCTGCTGGAGGGCGCTGGCAACCCTTCAAAGTGTTTCAGTTAGGCCCTCGCTCCCTGTGCCATGATTGTGGCAACGAAACAAAATACGGTTTCTTGAAGTGGTCAATCCACCCGCGCCGGCTGCTTTTAGTGGTTTTAATTCTGTGGCCGATGAGCCATTTTACAGTCCGTCTTCGTTCTGTCCTGTTTCCCTGCGAGCACTTGCAGAAAAAAAAATGAAGAGACGCTCGCGCTATTATGCAAAGTAGCAAAATGAATCAAAATGAAACTCGCCAAATTTGGTCAAGCTAAACATTAAAGGCTCTGGAAAAAGCCTTGAAAAAAAAATAAATAAAAAGGACAGTGAGGTCATGGAGGTGGGGTTGAACAGGCTAGACACGTTGCCTAAGAAAATATTAATAAAAGTAATAATGTTATGGTTATTACTGTTATTAGTCGGGAGTTTTATAGATTGTCCATACGCATTATGGAGCAATCAAAGCATGAATATTGTTTTGGATGTTTCTACCATTGCACGTGGATGCGTTTGCAGCTTGCTGCTGTGGTAAAAATATTGCGTGCAAAGTTCAGAAGTTGCAGCTTATTTTCCGAATCTGGTTCACCGTTGTTTTTTTTGTTTTTTTTTGCTAAAGTAATTGTTGTATGTTTACGAGTTACGACGTAATTTTAATTCAAGGGAGGAAAAACCCATCCATTCTTTGGGGTTTCGGGTTTGTTTCTCCCAAACAAACGGTAATGTCCCCCACCTGATTCGGGGACCAAACTGGACTGGCGTGCTCCAATAATTGGTGAGTCACGACTATGTAGAACGACTGAGTTATCGCACTCATTCGATAGATATGGTCAGGGTGCATGAAGAACTGTAACTGATTGTAAGTAGGCTTGCTGCTTTTGTTCGTATCACGTGAGTTGTGGGTATAGTCGTTTCGCCGTATTTTTTAATAGTGTCTTAATTTTTCGGCGAGAATTCCCGTTTCACCGAATAAATTTTTTATTTACCAAATTACGTGCCTCGCTCGCGCTGCCGTATAGGCCTACACCAAACCTACAATATCGGAAAGCGTAGCTGACCACAAATTCCCTCCAATTAGGAATGCGTATGTATTAACTTCTCCACTGTTAAATTTTGAAAGAATATTCTGATTCGGTGAAACGGGAATTCCTCTTTCACTGAATTTTAATCGGAGCTCAGTTTTTGGCGAAAATGGCACCGGGTACTGATCCCTCGTAATCGTACGCCAGGACCAAGGCGTAGCAGACATGGGGGGGCCGGGGCATTTAAGTATTACACCATAAGGAAGGGGAAGGGGATTCTTCTACTGATGACGATTGCTGACGAGGGGGGTGAGGGTTGGCCACTTGATGACATAAGCACCGTTACCCCAGTAAAAGGGGTGGAAATACGTAAAAAAACTGGACATACACGGAAAATTGGTAAAAACCTCAGACGGGGGGGGGGGTTAAAATTAAAAATGGCGCAATGCTGATCAATTGATGACGAGGGGGCTGAAAATGGCCAATTTCTTCATGACGTAATATTAGATCGCTTCCTTGTGTGGCTCCATAGGCCCCCCCACACACACTTTGAGAACACTCTCTCGAACACTTCCCGTTCCATATTGAAGTTTTTGTAAACTCATGTCATTGAACAGGTACGTGGCACCTTTGTCTTCAGTTCAACCAACAGCCGGTTCATTACAGGTCGGGGTACGGAATGGTACGTGTACCAGTATCACAGTGCATTGAACTGACGCGTTATTAAACAGTTTTGTTGAAATTGTGATTGAACGGAAGTAGGCTGTGTCGCGATTAATTTGTTGAAAGCGCTTGTACTCAACACACATTTAACAGTGGGCGTGTTGAAAGCAAGGCTGGCGGAATTGACCTTGCTGCTCGCTTCGCAAAGGTCAATGTTTCACCCTTAAAAGCGTACTTTGGAATTTTTGTATAAGCTTTGACGGGGCAAGTAAAGCAAGAATTTGAAAAAAAAAACAGCATGTTTCTGGAAAAAAAGAATCACCCACGTGTGTTTTTTCGCGGTATTTTGTTTTGGGGGGGGGGGGGGGTGGGGGAGGGAGCTTTATCGAGTTTCATCGAGCCTATTTACAGCTACAATACTAGTGATTGTAATGCTTGGTTAAGGTACTAACATAATAATACCATCACCATTATAACGAAATAGTTAACAAACACCTTGAAAGTTTATTAATAATTTATTACAAAAGGTATTTTAAATAGATTAATTGTTGCTTTCGTTTAGGATCTAGCAACAGGCCGGATGATTTTTAATCCAGATAGGTAAAATAGGTGAAAAAGCCCAACAGTGGATTTTAATGTGGTTTTTTGACCCAAAAAAAACCGTCCGGTTTTTTGGGTAAACCCTGGAATAAATTAGTTCAACTACAAGAAAAACTATTAAAATAAGTTGCATAACACAGTTTATACAATAAAAAGGAAGACTTTGAAAATAAATAATAATTTCATTTAAAGGGAGTTTAAACTTGCATGAAATTCGTAAGAATTTGGGTGTGCAAGGATACATTATGAAAAATTATACAAAAAATATGACACATGTTTAGAATATGTCATATGTTTAGTAACTCAAAGTATATAAATATTTGCAGTGTCAAACATATATTTTGTAAAGTACACTCAACATGTAAGGATAAGTCATTATTTTAGTACACGTGGATGAAGGATCCAATTTTTTATTTCTTTTTAAACTTTACATTTATTCCTTATTTTTCTTAGTTCTGGGGTAATCCATTAAAGATTCAATATTTCTTTTACCATAGCCTATGAATCTTTCTATTGAATAATAATAATAAATAATAATCATTTCTTGCATTAGGTAAAAGGTCGCGAGAGGCCAAGTCGAGCCACTAATGTCGGTCCAAAAGGAATCAATACACTAACTAAACTTAACTATAAAAAAAAACACGAAAAGAAAGCACTAGTTTATTGGTTTTTTTTGCAGATTCTAGATAGGTCCCATAAGTCTACGTTAAAAAAAACTTCGATGGCTGGGTTGGGGCAATCGCAACAGAGTTAGGAAGAGCATTCCAGAGGGTTGACAACACGATTTGCAAAAAGGAACTTCCTGCAACGATTTACCAGTTTTAATACCATTTCTTGCCACTAGACCGTTGCGTGGCGTTTTATTCTGGAGAAACTCAGAGTGGCGTTTTATGTCTAAAAAACCCAGAGTGGCGGTTTTTCTCGAGAAACCCAGAGTGGCGGTTTATTCTTGAGAAACCCAGAGTGGCGATTTATTCTAGAGAAACCCAGAGTGGCGGATTATTCTTGAGAAACCCAGAGTGGCGGTTTATTCTCGAGAAACCCAGAGTGGCGGTTTATTCTCGAGAAACTCAAGAATGGCGGTTTATTCTAGAGAAACCCAGAGTGGCGGTTTATTCTTGAGAAACCCAGAGTGGCGTTTTATGGTTTGAGAAACCCAGAGTGGCTTTTTATTCTCAAGAAACCCAGCGTGGCTGTTTATTCTTTAGAAACCCAGAGTGGCTGTTTATTCTTGAGAAACCCAGAGTAGCGTTTTATGGTTTGAGAAACCCAGAGTGGCGGTTTATTCTTGAGAAACCCAGAGTGGCGTTTTATTCTTGAGAAACCCAGAGTGGTATTTTATTCCGATTAGTAAATTCAACACCTAGTCTGCTTTGCTGCTGGGAGGTGGTGATTTTGGGTCATAGTTTGATGCAGATACAGATTATCTTAAGATTGCTGTTTTGCCCCTTCCTATGCTGAATGCTGTTATTTGTGTTGAAACCAGTTTTACTTAAAATTTCACCCGTTGTGCCTCGAAACTAAACGTGCTGGCAATAATGAATGTATCTAATTTTCGTTTGGTGCGAAGTGGCGATAACATCTGTGGTCACGGCATTATTTTTTGTGTTATTGTTGTTGTAGGTGGAGGGGTGGGGGAGGAGTAGTGAGCCGGGAGGGAGAAAGTATTCTTCTGCCTCGGGGGGAGAGGGGGGGCTTTGGGAGGAGCAGACGGGAGGAGACGTGAGTGTTTTGACCTTTGGCCACCACTGCCTCAGGCCTCCTCCTCTCTCCTCCCCTCTTCTCCCCGGGTCACTGATTAAAGGTTAGCTGGGGCGCGATGAATTAATATTTTCTACAGCTATTGTTAAGAATTATAAATGAAATAACGAATAAATAAATGGTCCTCGCACGCAACGCGAAGTACGGTTCGGCTGGTTTAGAAGGGCTTTACCGTACGATGAGAAATGAAGGAATTTCATTACTTACCAAGAATTTATGGGATTGGGGGAGGAGAATTTGTAACTCTAAAAGTCCCGATTGAAACGTGTTGCATTCATTCCTGTTAGTTCCGTCCGAGTTTTCAGAGGGCGCCATGAGTTTCATCTGGTAATTTTTGCTCATTTTTCAGCCCAAATCTAAAATAAACTCACTTACAACTAAGCGATCTAGTTTCGATTAGGTTAGTTTAATTTTAGGCTGAAAATTTGAGTAGAAATTCCCACATAAAACTCATGGCGCCCTCTATAAACTTAGACTAAACTAATAGGAATGAATCTAAGAAGTTGCAGTAGGTGGTCTCAGTCACAGATTCTCCTCCCCAGCCCTATAAATTCTTGTTATGATTTAAAAGTACATGCCTTCTCACTAATTTGAATTAATGTTGTAAAACTGAGCTCTATACAGTCAAGCCAACCTTAAGGAATGCACCTTTAAAGGCAGGTTGTTACCTAATGAAAGTCAGCAGAATCGAGCACCATCTATTGTCATCTCGCACTTTCTTGCATGAAGCGAAGGAAAGCACAACACCATTTCTTTAACGAAACGAACAAGCCACGTGCCTCCTTAATTATTGAGTTGGGTGGTGGAAGTGAAAATTTGATGCGTCCTCGTGGACATGGGAGCAAGTTATAAAGATTAACGATATCACTGCCACAAGATGGCGCCATGGTCGATTCTTAAAATGTTTTGTGGGTGGTAGTGCGTCTTTAAGCATATGTAATGGAAATGCTTAAATTACATTAAAACCGTTTTGTGGCATTAATCCTTTATCTAACCTAACAGTCTTAAGGGGGGAAATGTCATGAAAGCCGTCTATGCTTAATGTTTTGGAGTAATTACTGAAGGAGGTAAACGTCCGGAGCTTCATTACTAGACTTTGGTAAATGACCAAATTACTGGACGTAACTAATATTGGTACGACATTAGGCAGGGTTGGCAGGTTTTTGCCACCAAGTGGCAAACCAGTTATTGCCATGTTTTTGTCACTTAGGCCAAACATATGGCAAAAATCGACTTGAAGTCAAATAAAAAAAAGTGAACCCTACAATAGTCAACTATTGGCCAATTAAAAGAGCTCCCCTTGAAAACATCACATCGTTTAATTTGAAAACTCATATTCACTTCTTATTTACCTTTCATATACGCTTATTTTCACAGTAAAAGGCATTCTTCTCACAATATCTATGCAAATTTACGCAACTGACTGTCGAAAGTTTTTACATAGATATTGTGAGAAGAACATCTTTTATTGTGAAAATCAGTGTGTGAAGCAGCTTGCTGGTTTTTGCCGGTTTTAGCCGGTAATAACCACGTTTTTGCCACCGACCCGGAAACGTGGATGCGTAATGCATTGCAATGTTAATTCATGATCAGCGAATTAACAGTATACGTCAAGCACAAATACAACTTATGTAAGTCATGGAAGACGTGTTGAGGATACGACAACGTAAACGCAGTTTCTCATTACTATTTGTACAGCTGGAGCTAGCTCGATCGGTGATTTCAGTGCCAGCCGCCATATTGCCTGCGTGTTCGATTAGATGCAACGAAGTGTCGTCACACGGTCGTTGTGTGATTGATGGATGGGGTGTTATGGGTTACGGAAACTGCTGGTACTTTGAAGGAGAAATTATAAATGGACCGGACTAATTTTTTTTTGTTCAAACCCGGTCACCCGAAAGACGTTTAACCTGGTCCAAAACGGTAAAGAGAAATTAAGTCCGATTTTTTAATAGAATATACAAAATTGCGACGCTGTTAAAATCGGAGTAGATGGCTTCTTGAAAGGTTGTTTTGTTTTTGCAGAATTTAACGACAATCCACGCTCTTCATCTTAACCTGTGACGCGGTATACCATCGGAAGGTTGGGCTACTTGGTGGGAGAGCGAGATTCAACCTTCAGAGCGAGGTTCAACCTGTTGATTGGGTCAAAATTTGGCCCGAATCTTGATACAAATGAAATATCGGCCGGCACTTATGGGATACGCAGAAACACACAATATTTCCACCAATTCGTTTCCGTTTGTCACACTCCAGATGATCTTAAATGATCAAAATAGTACACACACACACACTCCGGTTTATTTGCAAAAGTGGATTATCGAAGATTAATAAGGATTAACACCGGATTACCTGAAAATATTAACTTTGCCTACATTGCTATAAGCAAAAATTGTGTAGTACACTTCGAATATTTACTACATGGAATGCTTCAGAGTAGTGGATTACTACAAGTGATATTCCAGATCACTGGATTACTATGTGGAATACTTCTGTTTATTGAAGTACTGCAAGCGATATTCTAGATCAGTGGATAACTACGTCGAATACTTTGGATTATTGGATTACTACAAGCGATTTTTCAGATCACTTGATTTCTATGTGGAATACTTCAAATATATTGCGTTACTACGAGCGACATTTCGGATGTATTACTACGTGGAATACTTCGGATTATTGGATTACTGCAAGTGATATTCCAGATTACTGGATTACTGTGTGGATACTTCGGATTATTGGATTTACTGCAAGCGATTTTCCAGATCACTATAGTGTCCGCGGCCTATCGTGAGTTCTCCGCAGAACGAACACAGATACTCGATTGTACGTTTTTAGTAGCAGTGTGCCTTGTTGCTATCCAAGATGGTTGCAAAAACAAATGGCGGCCGTCGATTAAAGCCGCCCCCTCCAGGAAGATGAGGCCGCTCATAAAATACTCGCAGGACTCAAGATGCGCCGCGCACACAATAGCTTACTATGTGGAATACTTCGGATTATTTGATTAATGCAAGCGATATTCCAGATTACTGGATTACTACGTGGAATACTGAGGATGCATGTTAATTGAGAGAACTTCCTTTTCGACCCCCCGGATTACAGGCTCCATTCCTATCCCTTTGCTTCCCTTCCTCCAAATTCAATCAAATTTCAAACATGATCCTGGAAACGGTATCACAAGGATTACGTCAGATTGCCACAGAATATTAGGATTACCGCCAGTAACTAGGATGACCCCATGATTATCACGGAATATTGTGAGTTATCAAAATATCCCCCACCCCCCACGCGTTCATGCTTTGTAAGCGTTTGTATTTGATTGTACATAGTTCTTCTATTCGACGTTTGCAGTTTGTGAAATTTTCTGTTGTGGCCTTTCAAAAACACCTAAACACCCATGCATAATGTTCTCGGGCGAATGGCATTAAGGAAAGCACGATGCTCGCGGCCCTGCAGCGAATAGCGAGTTAGGTTGTGAATGAATAAATCTTTAATCCTGACGACTAAAGGATATATCATAATGGAAGATTCTCTTCGACTGTCTGTCTGTCTGTCTTGTGTTACGGAGTATGAAATTACACAGATGAAGTAAGGGAAGTGAGTGGCAGTTAAGTTGCAAGTTCACTGCACTCTTCTTTGATGAGATGATAGAGACCCAAGATCCGTGTGTGCGTTTTGTGTCTGTCTGTGGACTGAAGCGTGTCTGTGTGTCTGTCTGTATGTGTGTCCTCCTGGGTCCACACACGGCCCCCAAATTACCATAATCAAGCACTGAGAGCAAATCGCTTTGTTTTTGCGTTGTTCCGCTCGGGCGTTTTGTGTCGCCAGCGGGCGCTTTTTAATTAGCCCGGGGAATTCTGGGAGGGCGATGGGTCGAGATTATGGACAGTTCACACGTTGGCGAAGGCGAACCAGGAATTTAAGACTCTGTAACACAATGCAGTAGTAATAAAAAATATAAATAAATTTTTAGGGTTTTATCTCGTTAAAAAATCGTGGCGAGATTATTATTCAAACGAGGGTTCACGCGTCGCCTGCTAACTGAAAAATGGCAGCTGTCTCATGCGAAGACGAACGAGTTGGTCCCCGATGCTTTTCCATTGGGATTTGGGAGCAGGCTTTCACACTTTTGTTTGTTTGTTTGTTTCACGCGTTTGTTAAGCCTGGATTTTTTATTTTTTTCGTTGTCGTTGGTGTGTCGGATGTAGAATAATTCGTTTTAAAGCCGCTTAATTAAAGCCGGGCGAGCGATTCGTACTGCCAGGCGAGAAGAACGCTTAGAAAATTCACACCACACGAAACGTAAATAGGCTTACGCGATAAGATTCAAACACGTTGACCGGACGGCGTTGGAAAAATCTTGCATAACGTTATTGTATAGGCGCTCCTCGGTGGAGTTGGTGATATCCTCCTGTAGCGGTTCTAACGGGTCTTTGGAAACCTAAATGAAATCTTGGAAAGGGAAAATGAAAATTGTTGGAATAGGTTTGGAATAGTTCTGAAGAACGTGAAAGATATACAGCAGGTCCTTGAATACTCATGGAAATTAGGTTAACAGAAAATCACGTGTTTTTACTCTGTTGGATAGCAGCATTCAATTTATGTTGAGAAACTTAAACGAGGCATCGCTCACTCGAAGAGGCATCGCTCACATCTGCAGAATCTTGTCAGAAAACACCATCCTTGAAATCGTATAAAATCCTGAAAAACCTCAGTGGAAATAATGTTCAGGGAGGTAATTTGAAATCTTGGAAATCCGTCTCCGCACACCCCTCCTTTGAAGTTATTTATGCCTCTGCTGTAAACTGCAGAAAAATCCTCTCAGTAAGTGCGTATGAAATCCCTGGAATTCCCAGGGTAATCATTGGAAATCCCTCGTAATCTTACTGTGCAACACTTTGTGAATTGAGCCACCCCCCCCCCCCCTCAAACTCAACATAGGCTAAATTGCAAAAGCATTTTCGCATGGGATGGACGAAAATGTCGAGTTGGTACATCCTTTTGAGGGACTGTGTGAAACTGCTCTTCCTCCAAACTCCCTCCCCCCCCCCCCCACCTCCATCCTCACCCCACAGTGGGGCCCAAAGTTTCTAACTGTAGACGAGACCGCCCCTACTATCGTGTGCGCGGCGTATCTTGAGTCCTGCAAGTATTTTGTGAGCGGCTACGTCTTCCTGGAGGGGGCGGCTTTAATCGATGGCCGCCATTGTTTCTGTAACCCTCTTGGATATCAACAAGGCACTCTGCTACTGAAAACGTACGATCGATTATCTGTGTTCGTTCTGCGGAGAACTCAAGATAGACCACAGACACTATAGGTAATCGCGCGTACTTCCAGATCAGGTCTGGCCAAACTCCTGTGATGAGATTATCAACATTATTGGGATAATCTCCGTTTTTTCTTGAAGTACAGAGCAAAAGAGCCCGAGGTTAATAAAAAAAAAAAGGTACAGTTGCGTAATTTACTAGCAGGTAGCCTCGCAGATTTCCGGTAAAATTCTCCATCCGGCCCGTCGATGAATTCTTTTATCTTACTTACTATCTTCATTGCTTGAACTTGTTTTTGGAGCGCCCCTTTCACCCTTCCAGCACGCGTGGAGATCAAGCGTCTTCTCACATGCGTTCCTGCAAGTACTCATTCGTAACGATTCGTTGGTCATACCTTCTTTTGATGAGAGGATTGGTGGAGGGAGTTGGGGGGTGGGGTCTTCGTTCAGCTGACTTCTCATCGGCAAAGCAGTAAATGTTGTTCTAACTTTATTCTTAACGTATCTCACATTTTCGCCCAATATATATATGGCACATTTTTTTCTTTTGGCTAACGTGCTTGGGCCTACATTTCGGCGCTTGGGTTGTGTTTTTCTTCAGCTACAGAAGGGAGGGGGAGAGGGGCGTTGGTTGGAGCTGCCAAAGCACTCGAATGGTGTTTTCCCACGCCCACGCGCTCTTGGCCTTGTTGACAGACCAATGATCCCTTGGCAACCAAGTGCAAGTTAGACCTAATATGGGGTCTAAAGAAACGGACAGGGCAACGGCGGAGCATGTACGTTACGTACTTATAAACACACCTTCACAATTTCTTTACCATAGGCCGTGTCAGTATGGCTCAGCGGTAGGACCTCGGCCTTTGGTTTCAAAGGTCCTGCGCTCAGGCAGTCCAAAAGGCAACGTAAATAGGTTTGCAACTGTATTTAGTCTTTACCATAGAAGTGGTGAGGTGGCCTGGTGGTTACCATGACCGTCTAATGAGCCCCAGGACCCGGTTTCGAACCTGACCTCAGCCATCTCCGGCGTTTTCGGAAAGAGAAGGTGCCTCGTGCGGTGCCTCGTGCTCGTGTCGTTCTGGCATGTAAAAGATGCCAGGAATTTCCGACTGGAATTACCTAGCAAAATTGTCCATTGAGCCTTCTCGCCCATGCAGAGAGCACGTCAAACCTTCAAATACACCCCTGGCCCATAGCACAGCTGGAATGTCTTCGGGTCAAGTCCCGGTTAGGCAGTTGCTAATTTATGGTACCGAAATTAGCATTTGAATTAGTGCTAGTACTGGAAGAATCTTGGCAAAATTATAGAATCCTGAAAACTCCCTGAATCATTGGAAAGTACTGAAAAATTGCTGAAGTCATGGAAAAAATTTGGAAAGTGCTATAAGGTATTGGAAAAGTTTTTAATGAATTGATGCTAATACTGAACAAATTCTGGAATTTTAAGTTTACAGGCGCAACGAGCTCCACCTGTTAGAAGAAACGATTGTGTAAAAGCATCGCATCAAGAATTTTAAAGGTTGTGGAAACAGATGCGATGCTTTTTTTTCTTTCTCCGATGCGGCATTAGAGGAATTAAAAACAGATATGAGTGGCACAACATATTAATTTCGTACAATATGGGAGTGTAAGGTGGAGGGTTCATGCAATTAATTGCTGACTAATTAAAAGGACATACCTTCTCACTATATTCGAGCATCCTTTGCGGAATAGCCTTTGCAACATTTCCACGTGTCTGAAGCAATGTTGCAAAACCGAGCCATACGGGAATACCGACTGGGAGGAATGCACCTTTAATGCCCATGATCTTTGGACGGGAGTGGTTCACAGTAGCTGCATGGAGATAGATCTGACGCAATTTCTTGATCGTTCAAATTTATCCTCATTATCGTCGTTAATTTCCCCATCCATATCGTTTATAATAAATAAATTCCGGTTCACAAATGGAATGAATTAGTGGGGAATTAAAATTCAAAATTCCGATGATAAATGTTCTCGAATTGGTTATAATTGCTGCGGGAATAATCGTCTAAGGAAACTAGTCTCAAGGTTTTTATTTTTTTTCGTTGTCTCTTGGTTTTTTTGTGCAAACCGATCGTCATTTGATGCGTCTAAAGGCAGTCGCAGCCAATTTTAGGGATGCTTTAGTTTCCATCCCCCTCCCCCTCTCCCCCCGGTCACAATTGGCGTTAATGGTCATTTGATTATAGTTATAATTGTTTTTTTTTTGTTTTTTTTTTTAAATATTAAAAAAAAAATTTTCGAAATGTGGTGCAAGGTGCTATTAGTGTCAGCCGGATTGCTCAACGTTTAATGATAACTTGCCCTAAGATAAACGATGGGTCTGCATGACGAAGATTAAAAGAAAATAATAATATAAAAGAGAAAGAAAAAGGAAAAAGAAAAAGAAAGAGTAATCTCCGAAGAAAAATGACGTGGATGACGTCGGCAGGAAGTGACGGGTTTGTTTAAATGTATCCCAATTATGAGAATAGGCGACGTACAATTCGTTTGCCATTGTTATGAACTGTGAAAAAAAAAATTAAAAAAATCCCCACCCTATGTCAAGGTTAAACTCATTAAAATAGCTGGCCGGGTTTTGAGTGAGGGTTTAAAAAGGAGAGGGGTCGGTTCGTGACTGGCCTGTAATAGGACACGTGAAGGAATCGGTGCTGTTTATTTATTTTTTTTACGAAAGCTAGCAAATTCCGCTGTAGCGTTGTTTTTTCGGACTCGAAAAAAGTGGGGAGGGGAGAATGGCGATGGCACCTGTATGTGTAAAGTTCGACCATTATTGACATTCTATGTGCAATATCCTGCAACAACACATATCGTAGGCTGCACTAACGGAGTAATGCAAGAATGTTTTCGTGCTGTTCCAATAGTGTAACTCGGATTCGAACCATTCTATCACCGCGCGTAATGCACTGCATTCCACGACACGTTGGGACACAGCCTTACACTGCACAGCATTCTTATGCTACATTAAAAAAAAATGCTGCTGCCGTAGACATTTACCACTTTTACACGGCTGCTATAGAGCAGTGACATTTGCCGCCATATTGGCACCAGTATGGGTTTTGGAGGGTACAAGGTGCACTACATAAAAATGGAGGGGAAAACAACGGAAGAGCGGATTTCTTAGGCTTAAAGTAACGTTGTTTTGTCCAGCAACAAAAATCGCGCGTTTTAGGTCTGAGAAATCACTCTTCACAGCATCGGCTTCAGTGCGACGCCCTTCTGTTTCTCTCTGCAGTGCCCCTTGCAGCTAACCCATTAAGGTGCCAGCATAGAGATATGTACAATAATACTACGTCATGTCACTGCTCTATTGTCTGTTCCCACATTACGTTTGCGGGAAACTGACTGTATAACGGCACGTTTCCTCCACCACGAGTGAAAAAAAAACCGAAAACATCACACTCGTAGACTCCTACAGTAAGTGTGTAGAGTCTACAAATGTGATACCCACATGTTTTTGCACTCGTAGTTCAGGAAACGTGGCGTCATTACAGTCAGTTTCCTGCCAGCATAATGTGGAACAAACTATAGCAAGTTTATTTTAATATAATTTGCCTTAAAGGGACACAGCCTCTCCCTATTTTCACGCATCTTGCGCGTATTAGCCTTTGGAACGTTGACGTATGTTTTGAGTGAATTTAGCAAAACCGTTTGTTCGTGGGAAAAATGCAGGACAGCAAAAGCGTTGGCAACATACAGGCATGCGTGTGAGCGTTAACAAGACTGCGATTGTAATTCGTGCATAACCCTCTTCTTCCTATTGTCCCTTTGGGGTATAGTGGATGCTTCCCACCACTAGGGATGGGTCGGTAACTGAAACCGGAACCGAATTTCCGGTTTTTACTGAAAACCGAAACCGACCCCGATTTGGATTTTGTGTCGGTTTTTCGTACGGTGTTCGAAAAATCAAAAATTGATTTGTTTTTCTAATTTTTTTTTTAAATAATAGTCATTTTCTACGTATAAATGACAGCAAAGCTCCTAATCATTAAAAAGAAAATAGTAGAGGAAAATGATGCCACAACTACACCCATGGTCTATGACGCTGCTGATACCGAAACCGAAACCAACAAAATGAAACCGACCTATCCCTACTTCCCACCGCTTTAAACTTGCATGTAGAAAATCCGATATTCCAAACCCCCCCCCTCCGCCCAGGCGGGGGGGGGGGCTGAGGCTTAATGACGCGTCGAAAGCTAGGTCATTATTAACGCCAACCTCAGTCACAGTGCAATTACATTTGAGGATTATTTGCTTAAAATACGAGTGGCAGCTAGACAAGCGACGCGAGTGGGCCGTAAACGTGTTCGCCATCTTTTCTTGGCCTGGCCGCCCTCTTGAGTGAGCGAGCCAGTGAGTACGTGGGTATATAGACGAATCGCCTGCAAATGCCAAACCGCCTAACGAAATCGTTTTCCGTAGGTGGCGACAGGTCGGAGATCCCGAACCAACGGATTCGAAAGGCAATACGCCGACTGCGTCACTATATGGAAAATCTTCTATAACCTGGTAACGTGGTTACCGGGACGGTTGAGGGACCAGAGGGACGGTCAAGGGGAAAAATTAGATATTAAAATGGGTAACTACTGTATGAAGCTGGGACACTTTGGGCAGGTTACCGGGACGCTTCAGGTTGGTTGCCGGGACGCTGTAGGTTGGTTACCGGGACGTCATGGAACATTTTCCATACACGAGACTGGTTCAAACAAAACGTGGAAAACCTCGAGAACGTGGAAAAATCTCAGGAAAAATAAAAAATAGAGCCAAAATCTCAGGGAAATTTCAGTGAAAACAATAATTTCTTTGAAAATCAGGGAAAACACAGGGAAATTCGAAAAATGTCTGTCTGATCTGCCAAGTTCCATTGAATTAGCAGTCCAAGAACAAAATCCAAGGCTAGCAACAAATATTTTAATTTGTTCTTTAATATGTCCCAAGTATTTTAGATATTGCTTGAATAAACTAATAGGCTAGTACTACTATTTGTGATAAAAATGTCGCGTCTGGACTAGTCTGTCAACAGTTATTTTCTGGGATGTTGGATTATTTTCGTACAAATATTAAGAAAAACATTCGCTATTGCCTGTTTCCCTCACTAAACATCTTGTAAATACCTGGAAATTGCCATTGGATGCACCTGAAAAACCTGGAAATGCCAGGGAAATTGTCTGACCCCTGAATACATCCGAAGCGCTTTCAAGTAAGTGATCGTGTTAACGTAGTGATTGATTTTGAAACCGGACCTCCGTACACTAGACAATACAGATTTCACAACACGTTTCCACATACTGTGAGGTTCTTATAGTGTGCGCGGCGTATCTTGAGTCCTGCACTTAATTTGTGATCGGCTACTTCTTCCTGGAGAGGGCGGCTTTAACCGACGGCCGCCATTGTATTTTGTAACTACTTTGGATATCAACAAGGCACTCTGCGACTAAACACGTACAATCGATTGTGTGTTCATTCTGGGGCGAACTCAAGATGGACCGCTGACACTATAAGATTTTTCTTTTTAAATCAGCAATCCAGAAAGAACTCCCCTTCCTATAATAAAGCCCTTTTAACCCCAGGTATAGGCAATCCGTCTATGGTAGTTAGTGTTCGAATTTCTACCCCCGTTTTTTCTTTCCGGCCGTTGAGAGGTACTCGCTGCTTGGCAACGATTGTCCCCTTGATCTCTGCGCCCACCACTATATTTCTCTTCTTCTGAGTTCCGATGACTCTGAGTGATAAGCGAACCCGTAGAATTGAGCGAGCGGATTGAAGTCCCTTGCCAAGAAGCGCTTGATGAGCTGACAGATAAGGAGGGTTAGATTACGAGCAAGGCTGAATTGTAGACCACTAGAAGAAAAAAAATGAATGTTGCTGCTGTATAGCAGGTCTGTCTATTCCCGTGCCCTTGACATTGAACAGAAATAATTGCCATCGAGTCCAAAGGTAGTCAAGTCAGGGTAACGTACTAGGCAGGCAAAACATAAGATAACGACTTAGCTAGCTATTGACCTATATATTTAGATGTATATTCTACAACTGATAAAGTAACGGGAAGCCTAAGCCTTTATTTCGACGAATCCCCGAGGTGATTTCTTGGAAAAGGAGATAGTCTCTTAAGTGTGAACTTCTATACCATGCGCAATGGCTGTTTGCCGTGACGTCACCATGAGTTAGCCAATGACGAACGAGACCAACGGCTGTTTGGCCGTCTGATTGGACTAGCCCAGTCACGTGATATGCACGTCACAGCAAACAGCCATGGCGCGTGGTATAGCATATGCTAATGACGATGCCGGATATTACCAACATGCACAATGTGGCATTGTGCCTACCCCCACCCCCGCTCAGTTAAAAAAAAATATCGGTATTTTGTATTCTTTGGTTTGTAGGTTTCACTGAAAATAAATAATTTTTAGCAATTTTTCGATTTGGGCATTTGCGATCGTTCTCTTAGCATCCCCCCCCCCCCCCCCTTCAATCATTTGGCGATCTGCCAGTTTTTTTTAGCTATTTAGGGTTGCTATCACCAATTTTTGTGTGATTCCTGGCTCCCACTTCTGCGAGCTCCCACTTTTTTTGCCATGCATTCCCACTGTTTTGCTCCCACTTCGTTTACTATGTCCCAGTTTTTTGCGATCGATTTAGGCGTTTGCCATCACCCAGGTTTTTTTTCTGATTTAGACGTTTGCGATCACCCAGGGTTTTTTTTCCGATTTACACGTTTGCGATCACCCAGGTTTCTTTTCCCGATTTAGACGTTTGTGAGCTCCCAGCTTTTATGTGATTTAAATGTTTGGTCTGTCCCAGTTTTTTTTTTACGATTCAGGCGTGTGCAGTCTCCCAATTTTTTTTTTCGGTGCAGGCTCTTTTTATACCGTTACCCAGTTTTTTTTTGTTTTTTTTTTGCGATTCAGGCAATTCGAACACCCACATTTTTTTTTGCGATTCGGGTGTTTGGAATCACCAACTTTTGGAGATTTCTAGGCGTTTGCGATCATCCATTTTTTTTTTCTGATTTAGACGTTTGCGAGCTCCCAGTTTTTTTGTGTGATTCAGACGTTTGCTCCGTCCCAGTTTTTTTTACGATTTAGGCGTGTGCAGTCTCCCAATTTTTTTACGGTGCAGGCTTTTACCATTACCCATTTTTTTTTTTTTTTTGGCGATTCCGGCAATTGCAATCATCCTCATTTTTTGCGATTCGGGGGTTTGGGATTACCAATTTTGTGGGGATTTATAGGAGTTTGTGATCACTTCGTTTATATGAAAATTCCCGACTATGGTTTTAATCTCAGTGCAATAGGTTGTGTGTCCCTCCTCCTCCCCAAGTTTTTCGCCTCTGTACGTAGACTATAGCAGTGCCACGACGTAGTATTATTGTATTTAACTCTATGCTGGAGCCTTAATGGGTTAGCTGCAAGGGGCACTCAAGAGAGAAACAGAAGGGCGTCATACTGAAGCCGATGCCGTGAAGAGTGATTTCTTAGACCTAAAACGCGCTGATTTTTGTTGTTGGAGAAAACAACGTTATTTTAAGCCTAAGAAATCCGCTCTTCCGTTGTTTTTCCCTCCATTTTTATGTAGTGCACCTTGTAGTTATGCCCTCCAAAACCCATACTGGTGCCAATATGGCGGCAAATGTCACTGCTCTATAGTTTTTTCCACATTATGTTTGCAGGAAATTGGTTGCATGACGCCACGTTTCCTTCCACTACGAGTGCAAAAAAACTACGTAAATATCCCACTCGTAGACTGTGTAGTCTACAAGTGTTCATCACCCACATGATTTTCCACTAGCAGTGCAAGAAAGCGTGGCGTTATACAGACAGTTTACTGCAAACATAATGTGGAACAGACTATAGCCAAAGATGAGGGAGCTACGTAGGGCGACCTTATACCAAATTCTTAATTACTTTCTAAAGGGTATTTTTCACATGATGACCTCGAAACGGCTGCTTTTAGCTGAATTGTGGTTGGCCTAGAGGGAATCAATACACGTAAATGCGACTTCGTCATCAGCGATTACGTATGTAACACCACTGCAGTAATGCATGCGCGGACTTTAAGATGCACTTAATTCTAAAAATAACCAAGAAGGTTAATAGTAGGCAGGTGCATCGTCCGCCCCCGCTTCTGTCAGCTTGCAAGTTAGTTAGGCACCAGCTGAATGACGCGGTGTACGTGACCACTTCTTTGCTGTTCTTGCTTAACTTGTGGTTTGTTGGTTACATTTAACGAAATCCAGCTGTTTTTATTTTTATTTTTATTTTTATTTTAGAACAATAATTTATTTTTCAAATTAATTTTGCTTAGCACAAAATTTTCTGAAGCAACCTTATCCTTGTATCAGACCAACTCAGTTTTGCATGTTAGAAACTTTTTAGAATATGGAAGAAATCCAGTAAAGCCTATGTGTGTGATTAGGCCTACATCTGCCAGATTAGGCTATATCTTCGTTATTAGGCCTATATGTGTGATTAAGCCTACATGGTCTGTATGATTAGGCCTATATATGTGAGGCTATTAAGAACTCCAGTAAGAAATCCCTGCACGTCCTTTTCAGGAGGTACAAATACAGGGATTCGAAACGGTCAACTTCCCATCATAGCAGGGGCTGAGTTGTAGTCCAGAATTTGTCCCATAGTTGCTACTACAGGAGTCTTCCTATAGGCTATATCCTTTCTCCTTTATCAGTCGCCTCAGCCAGATGGGTAAAGCTCTTGCCACCGTGAACAATTTAAACGGTTCAAGGGACAAAGTCAACAGCCCTGGGGTTTCCAGCCTGATCTGAGGAATATTGGAGATATTTAATCATCACATCGCTACGTGTAAACCATGCGCAATGGCTGTTTGCCGTGACGTCACCATGAGTTAGCCAATGACGAACGAGTACAACGGCTGTTTGGCCGTCTGATTGGATTAGCCCCAGTCACGTGATATGCACGTCACAGCAAGCAGCCATGGCGTGTGGCTTACATCTGTGTGATTGGGCTATATCTGCGTGATCATGCCTATATCTGTGTGATTGGGCTATAGCTGCATGATTAGGCCTACATCTATGATTGGCTATATCTGCGTCATTAGGCCTACATCTGTGTGATTAGGCTATACCTGCGTGATTAGGCCTATATGTGTGATTAAGCCTATTTGTCTGTATGATTAGGCCTATATCTGTGTAATTAGGCTATATCTGTGTGATGGGCTATAGCTGCATGATTAGGCTATATCTGCGTGATTAGGCCTACATCTGTGTGATTAGGCTTTACCTGTATGATTAGGCCTATATGTGTGATTAAGCCTATTTATGTGTATGATTAGGCCTATAGCTGTTTGATTAGACCTACATCTGTGTGGATAGTCCCAATAGTTGTGTAATTAGGCTTGCAGTTGTGTGATTAGACCTATACCCTTGTTCTTAGGCCTCGATTTGTGGGATTTGGCCTATTACTCGAGTAAAATAGTCCTACAGTTATTGAATATTGAGTAAACAATCTTAGGTACCTATTTATTTACTTTTTTTTTAATGGGAAGTCCAAACTAGGCCAGTTATGCAAAGTAAGTTCTGCCTCGTGGTCATTTAGTGATCAGAATGATATCCCGAGTGGAACTGGTAGTGCCCTCTCTCTGCGAATGGCTGAATTAGCGGTTAAGTTCTCTCCTCAACCCTTAAGCATTCCAGTTTAGCTCTTTGAGCCCATCACATTGGGAGAAAAAGGCCCTTGATTCCGTAAGTAGAGCGTGCATGAAGTGGTCGATGCACGCCTGCCTGCTCTGCTGGACCCGTGCCAGAAGGGTTCTTGCGCCGCCACCATTTTGTTGTGTCCTTGAGTAAGAACACGTGTTTTGTCGTGGACAAATGACCCCTAGGCCCTTTCTCCCCCCCCCCCCCCCCGCGTCTTCCTTCCTTCCTTCCGCCAGCTAGGACACGACCAACACGGTCCAATTTATACGAATGGGGCTCCGCTAATTTGTCAACAGCCGGACAGCGTCATGGTGGCATATTTTAAGGCATTGGATGGCCCAAGCAAAGGGACAGTCACCAACAGATGTCCGTGGAGGGAAAAAGAAAAAAAAAACGGGAAGAGTAATGGGACACAACAGAATGAGGGGATTTGGCGAGGAAGGGAATAATCCAGTAAAAAATGGGGAAGAGAGATTTGGGACCCAGGTGAAGGGAGAGAACGAAAGGTGATGGCGATGAGTGAATCAGGGCCGCAGCTAGAAATTTTTTTCTGAAAGCCC
>JAHWFP010183294.1:0-15709 GCA_023313725.1 Lithobius niger | reverse complement strand
AGGTATTAGTAGCCGCAACTACCGCCAGAGCTCCGCGTAGGATGGGAAGAAGTGAGACGGTATATCTAGTTAACTTTCTAATCTATGGTCATAACGACCTGGCTGTGTTTATTCAAGTAAATAGGACCATCTCTCAATGCGTAAACCGGGAAACGACCTTAATCAAACCACTGTATCTATTTTTACTGCGCGACTTGATGACCGGTTTGGCGTTTTGATAGCTTCCACCGTCGACCGCACTGATGCGCTTGTGTCATTTGTTGTCGACGTCACGGGTTTGCGTGTACGGAGAGGCGGGAAAAGATTCGTTAATCGGTTTAACGAGTAAACGGAACTAACGCCTTAATATATTGCCGTGGACGAATGGACGAAGGGCCACGGACAAACGGACGTTGGGGAGAAACGAGCCAAGCGGTTACTTTTATGTCACGTGCAGGTGTTGCCAAAGAACGCTGGTGATTCATTGGTTAACGGAGGCTCACGTGACGCACGTGCGGATACCCCAGCAGCTGAGTTACACCGTTGCTTGGCAACCCAACAGCTCGTGTGTCAAGTAGTGCGCGGCTATGGTACGCTGTGTGTTTCTTCGTTTGTGGACACAAAGCTTCCCGCTCAGTTTATAATCTACTAGCAAAGACTCCGTTTGGGTGCAACATGTAACAGACATAACGCCGGACACAATTTGAAATTTACGTGTATTTGGATACTGAAAACAAAAATTCTTCTCATTGCACCAGGAATGGGCGGGGGAAGGGCGCAATTCCATTTCAATGGATTTGAGTCAAATACCTAGACATCGAGTGAACAGCAAGTCAAGTCAAATCCATTTCTACCTAAACACCGTTGATAAACAATTCCATTCCTGACCCATTCCAATTGAAATTCATGAGTCGGAGGCAATTCCAAATAAGTCACTGCCATGTTTCAGTGTAGTTCAAATCATTGCCACATTCCGCATTTGCCATGTCAAATAATTTCCAATCAATATACTTTTCGTTTCACATTCTGACAAATCAATTCAAATTCACTGATTCGCTGTTAATCCAGTCTTTTCCAGTCAATTCCCGGTTGATATTTTGACCAATTCTATTCAATTCCACCCAATTCAACCTAAGTCCAGCATAATTTCGGATAAATTCTGGCAAAATGGAAGGTATTGCCGAAAATTTAGACGATTTTGATGAATTTTGGGGCTGAAATTGGATAAATTGATTTGGATTTTGTAGAATTGGCCTGAATTTCACATTGAATCAAATCAGGTCAAAACAAGGAATTGTAAGTCAACTACAAATCAAATCAAATGCGTAAACGCGCCCTGCGAGAACCGTAATTATCAAAATTTTTGCATCAATAGATCATCTTAATAATAACGGACAATTTTTTTGTTTACTACAAAGCAAATTTAAAAAAACCGGCTTGATATTGATCATTGCTAGACATAACGAGAGAGAAGAATACGAAAGGCGAGGGACAAACCGAGAATTCGATCCGAGAAAACTGTAACAATCGTAAGCCAGAAATATTGACACATATACCACTGTAAATTATAGGGCAGTGACACGATGGTTTTATTGTATATAACTCTATGGTGGAGCAAGTTACTGGGTTAGCTGCAAGGTGCACTGGTGGGGAAAAAGAAGAGCGTCTTACTGAATGAAACCAATGCTATTAGACTGGATTTCTTAGGCCTAAAACGCGCGATTTTTGTCGATTTGTTGGCAGTTGCCGACATTTTTAAGCAAGTGGAATCTTTATTTTCCAATTACAACCTAAGCAGCATAAGGGATTGGACAAAACAACGGTTTTTTAAGCCTACGAAATCCACTGTCAAAGCACTGGCTTGAGTAGAAGCCATTTCAATCGAGTGCCCCTTGCAGGTATCTGTCTTGTAGCCATATGACGTCCCTTGACGCTGCTCTATACATAAGGAACGAGGAAAACAAGCCAACAGCGAAAATCGTACACCAGAAATAAAGTAGCACAATAAGCCACCTTTATGCACTTACGTTTCGTCGGAATGGTACGACCCGGATTCGAACTGACAACCCAATTCGTCTCCAGATCATTGACTTAGCGCCTTTATAGCTCTCGTAGCGCTCATAGCGATAAAGGCGCTATGTCTAGTGCATGATTCTAAGATAATGTTCGGAATAGATCCCCCCGAGAAAATGTCTAGAATAGATCCCATAGCTGCTAAAGGAGCTTAGTAGCCTCTCACGCTACTCTGCTCAATACAAGGGACTTTACCAGGATCCCCTTTACAGTCCTCCACCAGATCAACTGCTTCAGGCAACTAGGCTGAGATCTGTTACCGCTAAGCCATGGTGACCACAAACGACGAGAAAATTCTCTAATTAAATACCGCACGAATTATTGAGAATGATGGAGAAATTAGGGAGAATAAGAGGGGCGCGAGACCGTGGATTTGTTCCTGATGAACCTGTAGTCGATCCTGACGACCAACCATCCTCCATAACTACCCATTTCATTCTTTCGTGAGGCAGTATTCATAGATCGGCAGCGCAGCGATGTTGTTTTGAATAAATTCGTCACATAATTCACTGTTGGTTGGTACGGATATCCATGCCTGTTTACTCCATGTTAAACGCAATAAGTTCAGCTCATTACAGAAGTGTGGCACAAGTTCCACAAAGGAATTTGATGTAATCATCACTATATATATCGTCTGGTTATTTAGTATACGACTTTCACTAACTCGTTATCACTTGGTTAATTGAAAAGCAACGATGCAATATCTACTCGCATATACGTAGCTGAGTCAAAATATCCTTACGAAGTTCTGAAGTGTTCTGTAGTTATGAAGTGTGGCATAACAGCCTTCCAAACTAGAGGAAATTACAAAGTCATTAGCATTAATCCAAGATGGCCAGCTTTAACTTGTTCCTTAAAGGCGAGTTTGCATAAAGACAATTTTCACACTTACTGGCATTTACTTGGTTAATACTAAATCCACTGGCTGCTTCTCGCCTTTACCAGAGACTGCAGATCTAGAGTTGTCTATACACATAGTAACCATGGCAACAATGCAGACGCAGATCTTCTCCTCGTGCCTCGCGATATGACGTGCAATGCGTGCAACATGACGGCTTCGATTTATGATACAAAGAAAATATCTTTTATTGCAGTACAAGAATACGTACCGATTTCTGAGTGCTGGCATTCGATGGTTTGTATTCGATTCGATAACCCCGACATGGACGCCATGTTGGATTTTAAATTCTCGATGCGAGCAGCTATTTATTCTACCGTCGTGTAATCACTAACAGAAGCTGTTATTTATACGAGAATAGCAAATTTTGGAAATGGCGTGAAATAGCAACATAGTGTAGCAAGGTTTAAAATTACTCTTACACTTTGTTCTTTATCCGTTTTTTTTTAATGTATAATACACTTAATTTGCTATGTATTACCGCATTCATTTAGTAGAAACTGGAACTAATTGTAAATATATAAGGGTTAACTAGCAAATAGCTTTCGGTGAGCGAGAAGATCTCATTGCATAAATGCTCCTAAGGGTGCGTTTATGCAACCACTCGATTTTGCATTCTCGCAGCTAGAAGCTAGAAATCACCTCAAATTCCAATATGGCGGCGGTTTTATGTCTGCCACTTCGCAACGAAAACAGCAAATAACGTGAGTTCAGAAGTGTTTGGACAAATTGTTTCGTCATGAGGAATTCTTTATATTATTGGCACGGATTATAAGACTGCAAGTATTTACTCAAACGATGTCGGATTTAGCTTATCGATTTAGTGTTGTTACCGTGGCAATGTCACCTTTGCCGTCGCGATTGAGTTCTAGCTGCGAGAATGCAAAGACGGGTCGCTGCATAAACGCGCCCTAATACTTGTTAGCATGAAGGCAGAAGAGAGATTGGGGATTACGTTATTGACAAAAAATGTAAATAGGGCACATAAAATCGAGTGTTTTTAAATCGAAGGGTATATTACAGTTGACATTTGCTCGACAATGAAAGTGCTATGATAGATGACAATTATTGACGAGTAACATTAGTCAGCGATACGCCAAGGAAATGTCCAGACTGAAGAGAACATATTATAGTAAGTCAGTCTGCTGTTAAAGGGATGTACCTCCCAGCGCCATTTTTCTCGATCCTCCACATCAAGTACGGCCCCAAAGGTCTATTTACTTACCGTTAGTCGTTCCCTTGCTACAAATCCGTTTTAAAATGTGGCGTCTAGGAGATTTTCTGCTGAATAATTGTTAACTTTATTTACTGCATCCCACATAACAGTATATCATGCATTGCACGCTTACAATAATCATGACGTTTCATCTTCGTGTGTGCATGTACTAATTTTCTAATAATTACCATGAGATCAAAAATCTAAACGACTAATGCGGTAAAAATTAAAATTAATTATTCCAATAGATCGCCGAAGCAAAATTATAAGATACTAGCCTAGAAAATTATAAATTGTGATTTTAAAATACGAGAATCATTCCAGTTTGTGACGACACAATTAATGCGTTCACGCTGGCATGTCTATTAGGCACAATGCCACCTTAGATAGTAGCTACGTTTTTCGCTGCGAGGAACGAAGCTACTGTCTCATTTGACCTTGGATATATTAAATGCGTGAATGGTGATCGGCGCGTGATTGTGATAAGGCAGGCGGAAGGTTATAAGGCAAGCGGTATGTAGCTTTAAGAAATAGACTATTGCCTAAATAAATGACACTATTGTAGAATCAAGAAAAAGCTAAACAAAATAAATAGTTCGAAAAGGCAGTAATATTCTGCCTGTCCTGAACGATGGTGCTGGGGGTGCAAAAGTGGAAGGAAAACGGCGGAATTTCTTCCACAAAAATTATGAAAAATTTTCAACACTCGCGTTTTGGCCCATTAATCTAACTTGTGCTTTTATTGGCAGCTAATTTCCCTCGTGCTTCGCTTTCTTGACATAACGTCTGCCTAAATAGCACTCGTGAGTATAATAGGAATCAAAACACTCAAATTGGTAAAAATTATCGATAGTTTCTTTAGCTCTAGTGATATTACGGACAATTACACCATTGGTAATTGACCAAATATACATTATGATACATTATGTCATTATCAGGTAATTTTTTTTTTTGCCTTAGTCTCTCCTTTTTTTTGCTGACACCTTGGAGTCCCTATGCATGCAAATACCACACGATATTTTTCTCAATCACTTGTTGCTTTCCTGGCTGATAAAAACCTCTCTCGTGAAGGAGAAAAACTATCACTGTTTAGTAGGTCTCGTAGTATTACTACTCGAAAGATCGGTTTGAACACTTTTTAATCTCAATTTTTGGTCTTTTGACCTGAATGCAAAGAGATCGATATAATTCCATTTCATATGATGGGCACAGTACTTGAAGAGATAACGTATGAAGATGAAAAGATAACTAAATTGTTGTAAGGGGACTTCAATTAAAGGTGAGAATGTTTTCTTTCCAACAAATCGAATAAATTAAATTAAATTGGCCACTTTAGCAGTTTCTGGCAGAATTTCTATTAAATCCTTACTTTGAATGCCTTCTGCATCTTTGCTAGTTAAATGAAATGTGTGCAATTAATTTTAGCTGTAAGAATGACTTGTTTGATTTCTAATATAGCTGCTTGTATGTTTTCAGTTTAAAGAAAACGAGCTTACGGGAATATGTTAATATAGATAATTAGAACAAATTATATCCACAAATCCGTCCAGAGCAAAAATAAACCAACTGAGGATGCCGAGACTTCGTTGAAAGAACACATCTCCACCTTTCACTTTGCTTATATGGTTAAATCCATTTAGATTTATTATGGTCGGGGGGGGGGGGGGAGGGTTACAGGAGTTCTTAAACATTGGAATACTATTGTAAAATTTAACTTAGCCCACCATATTGCCAGTTGTCTTGGTTTTTGTGCGTGATGCGCATCATGATATTTTCAACTTGGTACTTAGAACTAGATCACGAATCGACAAAATTACCTCAGGCTGCCTAAGTTGTTGACTACTGAATGATAGTGACCTCACGCATTGAAAAAAAACTTAAATTATCAATACAAAGACCTGATAATTTGTTTCCACTTCTTTCTACTGTAAAACTACTGTTCACTTCGTTAAAATGAGTCACTTATGAGGACTCAAGTGTTGCTAAATCCTGCCCTCAGGGTATTCTCAGCTGAAATTACTTAGAAATGTGATGTAAAAATAAAAACGGTCCATCAAATCTGATTGGTGAGTTAACAAGTGAATCAACTGAAATTTTTAAGTGCGGTCTACCAAGCTCGATTCTTTGAAAGCCTTTCAAGATTATTATATTGCCAACACAAAGAACTAGTAATTTAGTTCCACTTCTTTGTATTGTAAAATTACTGTTCACTTCGTTAAAATGATCACCACGAGGAAACAAGTCTTGCTAAATCCTGCCCTAAGGGCATTCTTAGCTGAAATTACATGAAAATGTTATACAAAAATAAAAACTGTCCCACGGCCATCCAATCTGACTTGTGAGTTAACAAGTGAATCAACTGAAATTTTTAAATGTGGTCTAACCAAGCAAGTTTTTAATGCCTGTTTAGAATTGCTTTTCGCTTGTTTATGAGTAATCGTAATGAAGGACGGTAAATGACGCGGTGGTGTAATGAAACGACTCTCGCTTCATGAGAATCTACCTTTAAGTGAACCTAACGAAGTTAATTTCATTTTGGAGATCCTGGGTAAAAAAACTGGCATTGACCACTCTCAAAAAGTAAGTTCTCTCTCTTTCTCATAAATTATTTGAAGAGAATCCCTAGAGCGAAAAGAGTCACTTAGCGTTACTCTTGGGGATTAAAAAGATGAGGACGAAATTTATTAAGACAGCCATGTGCATGACCTGAGGAAATTTACGCTTATTGGAATACGTAACTCACTATTGTGCGTATAATAGAAAGGAGGTAGGTTGCCGCCGCCTTGTTAGAGAGGTCATTTCAATTTTAATTATGAAGAAAACTGTGTGCTGCAGGTAGTTATGGTAACGGGAATGAGTAAGAAACCAAACAGGAGTAAATAATTAAAAGAGAAGACGAGAGGACTGTGAAAAACGTCATCAAAAATTGAAACAGGATTTCGAATCCGAAGGGCACGCTTAGGTAAGCAGGCTTACGCTTGATGTCAAATACAAAATTTTTTTGCTTGTTTGGCGGCTTTGATTTTTATTTCGTAGACATTTCATGTTTAAAAAATCTGCATGGAGTTGAAGTGTACGGGTTGGCAAAACCAAAAGAAGTGATTCAGCTACAAAAGGTTCAAAATAAGTTCATAACAATTCGGTTTGGAAACAAAACCTGCAATTCTACCTCCCAATTAGCTGGGAAAAAAATGAAAATTTTAAAATTTAAACAGTGATACAAAAATTCTGTGAAGTTCATAATACGATCCATGAAAAATATAGCTAAAGTTGTACAAAAGAAAAAAAAACAACCTACATTTGTACTAAGAACAAACAAATACGGTTACAGACAACATGAAATTTGTGCTTAAAAAATAAATCCAGTAGAAATGGGTTCTTGCAAAATCTGGTATGATTAAAAAAAATAATGAAATGGCTACGTGATGACCCTAGAGATGAATAAAATTTTGCATGAAATTTATTTAAAAAAAAAAACGGAAAATTCTTCACCCATTTGTATATTGTCCCACCGAATTCGAGCATACGCTGTGTAAAACCGAAGTTGACATTAAAAAAAAATGTACTATAGTGAACAAGTCGCTAAATAAGTGCCGAAGGTTTTGGTGTGTGTTTAAAGGTCTTGCAGAAAAAAAAAACAGCCTGTCGGGGCTCACCCTTTAAATTCATTCTGATGCTGCATTCCAAACAAAGGAAACAGAATTTTGTTTTATGCTAAGGATCGCCAAAGAAGGAAATTTCATTTCTGGCCTGTATGAGGATCGTTTGAATATAATCTTCGAGTACAAGAATCACAACAGCACCACTGAGAAAACTAAACTATGAAAGTTTTGCCATTAAAATTGTAATAATGGTAAAATTTTGAAACATAATTTTCTCAGTTGAGCTGTTGTGCTTCCTTCACCCCAAAATTATATTCAACAGATCCTCATATATAGGCCGGGGAAAAAATGTTGCTTCTTTGTCCACGACTGCATTTTGATGGATATGTCTGCACTTGTATTAATATATTCGTGTTTATTAAACACCGTTGAGGAGCATATTATGTGATTATGCAATTTTGTCTTTTCAGTTCGTCTATTTAAAACAACAAGCGTTTAGTGGAAAAATTAGCAGCGATTTGCAAAATATAAATAGGAAAAGTCTTGACAGCTGAAAACTAGCCAAACATGTTTCTTACGTTTAACCTTAATGATATAAATAAACAAATTTACGTTTAACGGTTTCACGAAACGTCCTAAAAATGTTTTTAGGCATGAACAGGTGTTTCTTTCACTGCTTTCTAACTCTTACTGATATTCATCCAGTATAAAGAAACGGGTTTCAGGTTCATAATTCACTTACGACAGGTCTGGCAGTCAGCGAGATGGCTTAGTTTCTTTCAAAATGGTGAAGGGGTGGGGGGGGGGGGATGAAAGCGCTCTCTGCCACTCTGATCGGTTTCGTCGATGTGAAGATGATCGTTCTCTTTTGTGACGCTAGTCGGTGTGACAGGTGATAGCGCACAACGAAGCTAGTCTGAGAAATTGTATCAGCTTCGGTGATTGACAAAGATTGAACCGGCGCTTCCGCCCTCATTCAGCTGGGAAAATGACGCCAGTATTGCATACGACACGGTAACGTAATTGGCGCCTTTATTGGTTGATCGGCTCTCCTCGTGCTGGACCTATGGACGGAGGGACGAAATCACGGACAGCTCCAGGTCATTGGCTACCAAGATGTTACCGCGAAAAAACTGCCTTCAACAAACCCAAACACGGAAAGAGTTCTATTTCTAATAATGTTTTTGACCTACAATGCAAAAGCTACGAAAGGGTCCTCAAGACAAAAAATAGGTTTAGAAGAGGTTCTTTTGATGAACAGCTCACAGCATTGGTTATAGAGGATAGAGATGTAATAAATGTGACGCCAGATGCACTTGCAGTTAAAACACAAATGTATACTTTGATACCTTTATAGTATCACTAGTGCGGTGCCCTTATCAGAGTGGTTAGATAAACTAAAATAAACAACTTTGGCATGGTCGGTCAACAGGCCCAATGGTTCACCTACAACAGTGCAGTCATTCTAAACTTTAAAGAGTAAAGTGATAAAAATACATCCAATTAGGGAAATGCAAGCACTGGAACGAAGTATACTGAACTAGAGAAGTCAAAAGTGCACATGTAAAAAAGTCAACACCACCCGACGTTTCGAGCTGACTCCAGCTCATTATGAAGGGAATAAAAACAAAGTACACTTAAAATTGCATAAAGGTGCAAACAGACAGCCGAATGCAGGCAAAAACTGCCTAAGTCATACAACAGTTCAAACAAGTTTTTAAAAAGGTGAATTTAAAAAAATTAAAAAAAAACTTAAAAGGGGAAGAGGAGTGTGCTGAAAGCGCAAGAACCTTTATGCAATTTTAGTGTATTTTGTTTCTATTCCCTTGATAATGAGTTGGAGTCAGCTCGAAACGTTGGATTGTGTTGACTTTGACATTGTGCATTTTTGGCATCTCTAGTTCAGTATAAAATACATCCAAAGCAGCTAATAATAATGACCTACAATGCATTAGGCCTGCCGTGCACATGGTAAAAAGTAAAGATGGCAATAAACCAGTAAAATTTTTTTAAACTTACAGTGGGGAGTATCGGAGCAGCGGCTCGGCCATATCGGAAAGAAGGAACGAAGGCCTTATCCAGCCTCGCTTTCGTTCCTTCCTTCCAGTACGGCTGAACTGCTGCTCTGATAAATCCCATTGCAAGTTTCCCAAAAATGTACCTGTTTATGGCCATATGCGTCACTTTTAAGCATGGGTTATGCTTTGTAGATTCTTATTATTAGCTGCTGTGGATGCATTTTATCACTATACTCTTTAAATTTTAGCATGACCTCTCTATTGTAGGTGAACCTTTGGGCCTCTTGACCGACCATGCCAATGTGAGTTGGTTATTTTATTTTATCATACCAATCAGATGAAGGCACCACACTATACTATAAAGATGTCGAAATATAAGTAAGTGGTTTAACTGCAAGTGCATCAGGTTACGGAGGATTTTGCCGCAAATGAGCAGGAGGTGAGATTGACACTACCAACACTTTCGACTTACACTGTAATGGTTAAATGCATGAAATTGCTTGTTCCCAATTTAATTTTATTTACTATTTAATTATCCCATACGTTGATTTATAACATCACGAACCATTGTAGGGGGTACAATAATTATAAGGCGCTAAGTATAGGTTATAGCCACACTTTTGCAACAATGGGTGCTGATAAATCGTTTTTTGTCAAACTTTTTCTTGACTGTATCCAAAGACAAAAAGATTGTCTTTTGGTCCGATGATACCGTCCTAGGAAAAGTTAGACAAAAACGACTTATCAGATCCCATTTGTTGCAATGCTGGTTCGATGCTGGTGTTCATTGCTGCAATGTTATGGGGTGTGTTACATTTTGGTTGCTTGCTTATTGTTGCATGTTCGGTTTAGGTATTGTCATTGGGAGATTGGTGATTGTTTCATGTTCGGCTGCATAAGATGCAGCTGTATCTGGGTGTCTCGATTTTGTTCATGATTCTGATGGTGAATGTGTTAGCCAAGTAGGCTTGGACTACCGTAATGGTTAGAAACATGAAGGACGAACAAGTCAGACGTTTTGGTAACGTAAGTGCTGGTGAACTTTTGCAACTTCAATAGATCAGAGTGTTAAACAGTACAATAACTTTTTCGGCATACTGTTATTGTCAAAACATTAAATCTTTGGCAGTTGCTGGTGTAGAAACAGTAAAAAAAATCAATCTCAGCCATTTCCGAGAATGCAGAGGCTTTAATTTGTGACAAGGGAGGGCGGTTTGATTTCCGTAAAAGCTTAAGTTTGTGCAGTTTTTCATTAATTGTTTTAGTTTACATCATGAAAACTAGACTGCTACAAGTTAAGTTAAAACTCATGCATACTCATCTTATCATCCACACCATTGTTTAAAAATTGTCCGGAATCAGCTTATCAGCTAAACCATTACTTAAAAATGATACCGTATAGGATATCGTATAACAATGAAAACGTCAAAAGTATGGTAACAAATAGGCACAAATCACCTTTCTTTCTGGCCAAAAATTCGATAGCCACAGAGACTCCATTCTGGAACTGACATCTCCAGCCCAGAAAGTTATTTTTGTTTGAAGATGGCATTTCCAGCAAGAGAATCCTTTGTCCCAGTGGGGAATTCCACAAAGCGACATGGAAACATTCACAGTGACATTCATTTGCCGTCTACATGCTAGTATTGACGCTTACATCTTACATCTTCTCCTTTAAATGTATGCCGCGATGCGTGGATTTGATGTCTAATCATATATTACGGTGCTTTATTCCATTTATGCTAGAGCCTCCACAATCCACGTAGGCAAAACTGAGTTCGTAATTTTTAATGCTTTCCGTCACGTTATGTAGCTGGGGGGTTTCTTTACTGCATTGTAATGGGCACATTTGATGTGATCAGAATGACCATAACGAAGGTTTATGAATATTCAAAGCTCCATTTTGAATATGCTTTTGGAGAGTAACGCGAGTCAGTTGGTATAAACATCCCAAGCTTTAAAGCCTGCACAGAGGATATTGCTTTGCGTTAAAGAGTGTATCAGACAACAGAATCAGTATCGGTGTAGGTAACGCCAAAGACATACAACCATAGATATCCCAAAAACTATGCACAAGGGTTTTGTGGGAAATACCTCTAACATAAACCGTATTAAAGCAACTGTCGTTTTCAATTTTTTCCCATGGGAAAATACTTAACTTATAACAAAACAAATATCAGGTCACTTCAACTGCCTAGAAAACCAAGCACATGGAAAGATGTTCGCATAAATCTGTCTGATGCAAAGTAGCACTCGTATAGATCATCCGTCTCAATATTTTACCTTACTACACGTTTTAGAGAAAAATTAGGGGTGGGAGGGGATTTTTTTAATTTTTGCAGGAGCTACAGTTGTTTGAAAAGACCTAGATAGGGGGCTTGTTTGGCATCTCTGTAATGCATGGTGCAGTGTTAACTCAGACCATTAGACTCTGACTCAGGCTGGCGCTCATGACCTAGCTTCGACGTGCCATTAAGCCTCAATATGCCATACCCCCACTAACAGACAAACAGGCACACAAAATACAAATTCAGTCAAGTATTAAAGCTTCGCTTCGCTCGGAGAATTATACAAATATTTTCTAAGATACCAATAATACAGAGTGAGATCACTTTTTTCCCCAGGTGAATTGTTAACGGAGTCCTATTTTAAAATTTACTTTACCTTGGACTTTCCTAGATCTGTACCATATCCAGTTTATGTCCCCAACAAAATGAATTTATTCCCACTTTATTTAGAATCAAGTTAAGTATTACTCGCTTTTACACTACTTAACGAGCCACATTCAATTTTTTGATGAATAAACTTCCAGGTTTGCTTTTGTTGGTGCACAATAGACGTTGGTGCACGGTGCTGGCACGTTGCCTGTTTCATGAATGTGTGTCCTAGTTTTCAGGATACACTTTTCCCTTAAATATTGTGTGTACGACGTTGTTTTGGGTTTTAAAAGCTTACAATAAAATTTATATGTACTTTTTTTTTTACTTCGTACATATGATTTCAACAGATTACCAAACATATTATAAAACTGTAAATGTTTTTATTATTATTATTATTATTATTATATGTTTTTTTTGTTTATTTGATATTTCCGTAATGATTTTGCAGGCTAGGACCTGGTTTTTAAGACATTAATTGACTTAATTTTCATTTATTTTCTTATTAAGTTCAGTGACTTCATTTATTTTCTTCAACATCCGTATTAATAATTTTGCTTGTACGCTTGCATTAACATGTGGTTTTTACGTCACCAATCGCCGCACAAGATGAAAATCTCAACGACGAATATCTTCTTCAAAGAAACATAGCAGAAATCTGCATGTGACAGTGCATTGTTGCTTGGTTCAGTACTTTTGAAAGGCATCCTGCCCCCCCCCCCCCCCAAAAAAAAACAAATAGAATTGTCAACTCGTGCTGAGACAGCACGTTACAGCAATGAATTCAACAATACTAAAGATGAATTTGGGGACTAACAGGTTAATACCTAACCTAACTGGCATCAGACCGAGATTGGTACTCCTGTCTGGGGTTTCTGAATTTTTGCAGGTGGTAGAGATACATAGTCTTTGATGGTACAGATGCGATCTAGATTTGGGTTTTGCTTAACATCTCTGTAATGCGTGGTGTAGTGGCAACACTGCACTGAGACTGTGGCACGTTGCGCTAATAATCTAGCTATCAACGCACCATATAGCCTCAATCCCTCCCCCAAGACTGAGCATATGAGAAGGACAGTATTCGTGATCTTTTTCTATCGCATAAAATTAGTTTGGAAACTATCAGCCTTAGGGCACGTTTACGCAACGACTCGCTTTTGCATTCTCGCAGCTAGAATCTAGAAATCACCTCAATTCCAACATGGCGGCGGGTTTATGTCTGTCGCCTCGCAACGAAAACAGCAAATAACGTGAGTTCAGAAGCGTTTGGGAAAATTGTTTCGTCATGAGAAATTCTTTATATTATTGGCACGGATTGTAAGACTGCAAGTATTTACTCAAACGATGTCGGATTTAGCTAATCCACTTAGCGTTGTTACCACGACAATGTCATCTTTGCCATCGCGACGAGTTCTAGCTGCGAGAATGCAAACGCGAGTTGTTGCGTAAACGCGCCCTTAGAGTTTGTGAATTATAGGTGGAAGAAAAAATCTGCAAAATAATAAAAAAAGCTATAGTTTAGTTAGGAGATTTTGTCTGGTTTTTAGTTCTCCCCCTTTGGATGCTTTGTTAGTTTTGTAGCTTTTGGGGAGTGAAATGGTCGCTAAACCGGATCATGGCAAACAGTATCACCCCAATTCATACAATAGTTTTTGGTGTATAAAAGATTGAAATTTGTTCTTTAACATTAGCAACAAAAGGTGCTAACCCCTGACAGGAATTCCAGACCCACAAGTACGTGAAAACACTTGAATTAACTATTTTCATGGTACTTGTGGGTCTACAAGTCCAGTCACGTGACACACCTGTTGTTAGCTACCTTTCACCCGCGTTTCCATGCCTGCAATGATTAGCAGTTATTGCAAAAGCTTGCGTAAGACATTGCCCTAATTATAATGTGTGTACGTCACAAGAATCAGTTAGTAATATGGAGTCACTTCACAAGATCAGAAGCGTAATCAGGGGAAAAAAAGTGTCTGAGGCTTTCACACAGAAATCATACAGATTATGGATTTAAAACAGGGTGGCGTTCAAACGCTCAGGATGAAAATCCCAGATTTTTCCAGGTTTTCCAGATCAATATTAACACTTTTCCCAGATTTGTTTTTGGCCGAAGGCAGGAAATTTTCACATTTCACTGAAATCGCAATAACTCTATCGCATTGCTTTGCTAAATCGAAAATTGCACTGACCTAACTGGTATTGATAAAGAGTAGGAAAGGGTCATTTCTATTGTGTGTGCAGCTCACGTTGAGTCGTTCAGGTATTTTATGAGCGGCTACGTCATCCTGGGCGGAGCGGCTTTAATCAACGGCAGCCATTGTTTTTGAAACCATCTTGGATATCAACAAGGCACTCTGCTACCAAAAATATACAATCTATTATCTGCGCTCGTCCTGGGGCGAACTCAAGATAGGCCGCGGACACTATAAAGTCTTGGTTGCGATCACCATTGCTACTTTTGCTCCAGTTGCTAATCCTGTGATTGTATTCATTTTAAAATAACTGTTGTGGGTTAGTGAAGAAATTGTAAGGCTGAATATACATGTTCATTCCTGACCTAGAACACGATTTTTCGGTCTTTTTCATAGACACAAAGCTGGGACGTCTAAGTTTGGTGCTACCAGTATGTCGCCTTTAACATGTTGCCGCCTAATATTTTGCTACCATGTGGCAAACTATTTTATCGTGGCAATATCCTGAGGTACCAAACTTTGGTGTGCCACGATAAAGACTGTTACTTATGTACAAAGTTGAAAACTAAAGTTGGGCTTGTTCGATGCTTGGCTCGCACCAGTATTCAGCTTGACTGCAGCAACACTACCATAGTTCAGCACACATCAAATAATATTTTGCATGCTTGGTTGTTAGTAGGGCAGTGCTGACGTTTTTCCATATTATCTGTCGAAAGTACTTAACATTTTCCGAACCCCTCCCCCCTCTTTGAGGAATGCATTTACAATGATTTATAATATGACAACAAATAAATGGTAATCCTAAAATCTAAAGCCACATGTTAATCAAGAAAACAATCGTCGTCCTCAATTACTTCAAGACTTACCGTCTAAGTCTTATCTCAAGCTACTGTCATTTACCGAGTCAAGACTTAAAACATTAAGCGGATTTCCCTCCTAACCATAGCCTTCGACCGTACAAAGTCGTTGTCCCGACCTCTAAGAACATCGGTTGAGATTTACTGTTCCTTTTTATTTACCACGTTTTTTTTGCCCAAAGGGGCCAAATAAATCCAGCTCCTCCTCCTCTCC
>JAHWFP010183291.1:7602-30798 GCA_023313725.1 Lithobius niger | reverse complement strand
CATTTCGCATGGGGAGGCGGGGGAGGAGGAGTTTCTTATTTAATGGTTTCTCTTAAGAAAGTGGGTGAGATCCTCGGTGAGGAGCTCCCGACGGAACCCACTCTCCGAGTCCATACACACCGTCCTTGAGCGAAGAGCATTCCAAACTGGGACAACACGAACTGCAAAAAAATTTCTTCTGCAGTCAAGACGTGATTTCTGGACAGCAAGTTTCCACGGGTGGCCCCGAGTTTTGTGGAGAGACAGGGCCAAGTCGAAAAATGGGAGGTCCACTGAGATAAGATTATGCAGAATCTTGTAAGTTAATATTAAATCAAATCTCAATCTCCGTAGTTCCAACAGCTCAAGCCCTGTCCTTGATAGCCGTTCAATGTGACCAACGTCCCGGAGTCCAGGAAGTTTTTTGGTAAACTTACGCTGGACGGACTCAATTAGGTCAATGTCTTTTGCAAGATAGGGGGACCACACTGGTGTGGCATATTCAAGAATGGGCCGGACGAAGACCTTGAATGCCCAAACTTTAATTTTAAGGTTTCCCGATGTAAAACATCTGTTAACAATCGCCAACCGGCGGAATGCCAAAGAACTGATCTTCAAACAGTGAAGGGATGACTTAAGGTCCTTGGAGAGCCAGATGCCTAGGTCCTTAACCTCCTCCACGAATGGCAGAAGATCTCCATCAAGTTGGTACCTATATTCAGGACTTAAATGACCAATATGAAATGTGTGACATTTCGAGGAAGAAAGTGGCAACTGCCACATTTTAGACCAATAATGAACACGTGCAATTTCCTCACCGAGTGCACTTGAAGGACCTGGTGGAGCAAAGTTACAAAAGTTATTTGCTATTTAGCTATTACCATTTTAGTAACATTCTTATTACTACTATGAGTTCCTATTTGGATTAGTATATTTAATAGCGAATGCAAAGTTACTATTATTAGCAAATGCAATAATTACCATTATTATAACAAATGCGAAGTTAAGGTGCATTGTAGAAAAAATATAATAACAACAGTAAAAATAAAATAAAAAATGCTACAAAGAAAATTAAAATAACTGAGAGTGCTAAAAGTATTTTTCAACTTGTAACTTTAAAATAAATTTTCAAGGGCCACAGTAGTGATATCCAGTAGCCACTGAAACAGGCATTTCTGGAAATGGTGAATTTCAGTAATATCTTTTATGTAGTTGGGTACAGTTTTGTAAATGTGCATTTATACAGTTTTTCTTACGTAATTTTAGGCTGAATGACAAAATTATTAGATTCACTCCTCGTGTGGTAGTTGGTTAAAAAACGAGTTGTGGTATGTTTATTAATTCTGCAGAAGTTGATTAAAACTCTGTAAACATGCAAACGTCGGTACCCTAGCTGTTGAAAGAGTTGGAATCAATTACCACGCTGTTTTTTGAAAGTTATCAACTTAATAAGCCGCTATAAAATCACTCTACTAATAGTCACTATGACCATGTTATTTCTACTGTAAGATTTTTACTGGTTGGCTTACCTATTTCCGATGGCCGTGAGCGTCCTCGGTCGAATGGAGCCTAGTCACTATTGTGATCTAAATAAAGGGTTCACTGAGTTATCTGTAGACCGGTAGATGCAACGTCATTATTTGACGCCACTTTGGCTGACTGCGTTAACAGCGGGTGACGCTTTGTCAATTAGGATTTTGTTGGCGTCATGATTAAAATGAAAACACAAAAAGAATTGCAGACGTTATTATTTGCTTGGAAATTCAAGATTCGTCTGAATAAGAATTGCTGTATTTCTAATGAATTGTACGTAAGCGAAGGAAAAGCAAAAAAAAAATCTAATAACCAAAACTTAAAGGGACACCCGGCCTGCCTTATAGCATTCCGCCTGCCTTATAACAGCTACACGCAGATCGCCATCCGCGCAATACCACAGCCAAGGTCGGCTGGGGCGGTAGCTGCGTTCATCGCGTAGCTGCTGTCTCGGTTGGCTTTGGGAATAGTACACGAAACAGCATCAAGTTAAAGATTGTATCGTTACAAACCGGAATGATTCTCGTATTTTAACATCACAATTTATAATTTTCTAGGCTAGTGTCTTATAATTTTGCTTCGGCGATCTATTGGAATAATTAATTTTGATTTTCACCGCATTAGTCTTTTAGATTTGTGATCTTATGGTAATTATTAGAAAATTAGTACATGCACACACAGAGATGAACAGTCATTATTATTGTAAGCGGGCAAAGCATCATATACTGCGGAATGTAGTAAATAAATTTAACAATTGTTCAACAGTAAATCTCCTAGACGCCACATTTTAAAACGGATTTTTACCAAGGGATTGACTAACGGTAAGGAAATAGACCTCTGGGGGCTACTTGATGTAGTGAATCGAGAAAAATGGTGCTGGGAGGTATGTCCCTTTAAATCTTAATCTAAATTAACACGTATAATTTAAAAAAATCAAAAAATTTAAATAAAACTATTTTTAAAAATAAAGATAAAAGTAAAACATTCTTTTACACAATTCTGTAAAAATGTAAAATGTGATAAAAACTGTGTGCGCTTTGAAGTTGCCAAAAGTTTTAAAGTTGTCAAACCTAATAAATATTATCGACTAAAAACGGAATTTTAAAGTACATGCGGATTATTGTAGAAATTATCAATAAAAAACAACTCCTAACCCGCCTTCTAAAACTCTGCTATTTACAAAGCATATACTTAGGGACCGGTCATTTTTTATCACTAGTTGGTAAATGTGTGAGGAGGAGGTCTGCAAAGGTAGAGGAAATTGGGGGAAGAGTAGGCATGGATTTTTCAGGGTTTCTTGAGGAGGATTCATATTTTAGAACCGGTGAAGTTGGGGATGTCACAAAATGATCACTATCTGACTAGTCTGGAGGAAAAGAATTTTTTTTAAACGTTTCCTTTTTTTTTTAGGATGGCGGATAGGGTTAGGTTATTTTTGGACCTTGAGCCGATAGGGTCTAGAATTTTTTTCAGGGTCTTGTAGAAGTCGGGGGGAGGGAGGGCATTGAAAAATTGGTGGTCCCATTTTCATTTTCTCCGGATTCTCTCCCAAAATTAGTTCAGCTATGTTTATACAGCTGGGGGGGGGGGGGGGGGGGGGGCACTAAAAACATAGCTGAACTAATTTAGTTTTCACTGTCTGCCTCCCAAATTAGTTCAGCTATGTTTATAGCTGCGCCACCCCTCCCCCCGCAGACATATAAACATAGCTGAACTAATTTGGGAGGCGAACAGTGAAAACTAAATTTTCATTTTCTTTATGTCATTGAAAATTTGGTTGGTCCATTTTCATTTTATCCCCTTCACCCACCCACCCACAGCTATAAACATAGCTTAACTAAGAAGTTAAATAGATAAAAATCACTTTTTTACAATAAAAGCTAAACTTTCAGGTAAACTGGAAAATAAAAATTATCAAACTAAGAAAATACCACAAGAGCTTTGGGAAATTAACAAAATCGGGCAAATATTTTTTTTTCAAAATACGAAGGCAAGGAAACTAACAACTGCATTTTTGCAACAAAAAAAAATTTCCCCTTTCAAACTTGTCGAGGCTTTTTTAAAGATTTTTCCATTAATAATAATAAATAATAACAATAATAAAAGGTTTCTGCAGGATAAGCAGAGGGTTTGGAAAGGGTCATTATAAGAGTCCGCTAACAACCAGCCCAAAATTTAAAAGCACACCAAGAAGAAAAAAAAAGAAAAAAAAAGCAATCATTAACACCCGAAGGAAATCTATAAACAATAACACACACGTAGAGCAGTTAAATCAAAAGTAAACTCAGGACGGGCCAAAAAGGATGATAAGCAATATGTGTTAAGCATCCTATATACTGAATGGACTCACATACTTGGCCGAGACAATCTCGGCAGTCAATGAGTTCCAAACGGGAACTACTCTAACCCCCAAAAAGAATTAATTTTTTATAATTCAAACGGTACGTGGGAATATTTAATTTAAACGGGTGAACCCGTAAGATTGCTCGGGTCGAAAAGAGGGAGAATTAATATAATTCTGTGTTGATGTTACTGTTTGTTTTTTACATATTCTTGTGTTAAAACGAGCTAAAAACTACATTAATAACAAAAAACGGAACGTTAAATGTTTAGAGTATGGGTCTAAAAGTCAAAACCTAGAAGGAACACGGACAAGGTTTGACAGTAAGGGTCTAGGTGTACAATTTTGTAAGAGGCTGGTAAGCATTAGACCTTTACTACCCGGTGGTTAGCTTATAGTTCTACTCTATTCGGACAGAAAGTGTGTATGAACGATTGTAGCAGGTTTTCTTTGTTCTTAGAATATTGTTATGGAACTTTAAAAACATAATTTTCTTGTGAAGTTTGGCATTTTATGTCTTTTGATGCTTTAGAATTTTTTTTATTATATTTCGTAGATTTACGGCAGAGGCTAACCAGTAATGCTCTCTGCTGCGAATACCCTGCAATGTTACTAAATCGAAAAATAATTTTCAACATACAGTAAAGCAGTAAACCTATACCATACTACCACTGAATCATCACATGGGAAGACTTCCAGTTTTTCGTGAAAATGTTTTTATTTCTGACCACCGGGTAGTAAGGGTCTAATGCTTACCAACCTCTTACAAAATTTTACACCTAGACCCTTACTGTCAAACCTTGTCCGTGTTCCTTCTAGGTTTTAACTTTTAGACCTTTACTCTAAACATTTAACGTTCCGTTTTTGTTTATTAATTCGTGTTACTTTTAGAATTGCAGCTAAACTGTAAAACTGAGAGTTTAACACAGAGACACAAGGCTGACTCTTACTAACACTGGCTATCGCCAGTGTTAACAATAGAAACAAATCCTTTAATCTTCAGTCTTGCAGCTGGCGTTTGATAATTAGCATTGTTGCATAATAACAATGTTTAAAACAATGTAAAAGAATCAATCTGGTCGTATAGAGCTCTATAACCTCTGAACCATTTAACCAATTAGAAAATGCCTTATGGAACGGGCACATCTACAGAGCAATACCTGTAAAATGAGCTAAGAACCGGCTTTATAGGACAAATGGTTTGACCTGTAGAGAGGACAGACGAAAGGTACAGCCCCAGAACAAGACCAAAAACAAGACCAAGACCAAGAACAAGAAGTTGTCTATTTGGCCCCTTTCTGTATCTCGGGTTTGGCTCGCCCGAATTTTACAATTTTTGGACTGCAGACAGGCCTTGACTAATCAAGGCTAGATTCCAAATTTGGTTTAAAAATGTTTACTTTTGACGGAGTTATAAGCTCTCAAAGTTGAATGTTTAACACAGAGATCCTAGGTCGACCCTTACTAACACTGGCTATCGCCTTCTGTGGTTCGCAGTGGTGTTTTAATGAGTTAATACAAGTTAAATTCAATTCCCATTGCTATCAATAATTACACCAATTCTGTCTTCTTCGGTAAGCGTCGAGGCGCCATCTTTGTAAAACAAGAACTACCACGTGATTCACAATATCCTATCAGATTGCAGCGTTGCTACGTCAAGCTGAAGATAAATAGAATGACTTCTATATCCACGCGCTACGCGTCAACACGCAGAAATGAGCGAGCGCATTGAGTTTGTTGATACTGCGGCGTTCCTACACGAACGCTGTCGTGCCTCCACAACAAACGTGGTCTCAAACGCGCATTACTGACGCGCTTCAAAACGGCCGGGGCTTATTTTGCTGCAGGTGTAACTAAACGGCGTGCTATGAAAAATCGCCGTAATGCAAGTGTCATGCGTCATCCGTCACGCGTCAAAAGCGCCCCGTGTAGATGCGCCTTTAGGAACATTGCTTGTTGCCATTGGCTCCATGCCTTGTTTGTTTGCCCATTAGCATGTGTACGATGGTCGAGGGGTTCGACAAAGACAAAAAAGTGTACGAGATCTGTAAATCTTCCAACGGATTTACGGAGATTTACGGATATGCTGGGATTTAAAGATTTACAAAAGATTTAAGTAAGATTTAATGATTTACATGAAATTTTTCCAAGTTTATACGGATTTACAGAAGATTTAAAGATTGACAAGGATTTAAAGATTTGTAGATTTAATGATTTAAAGGTAGCTGCGAGCACTGGGGCGTCAGATTCGATAGACGTCTTGATCCCAGCTGTACATCTCTGGCTTCGTACAAACCCAGGTTCGATCCTGGCGATGGGAAGTGTATATGTACGGGTTTTTCTCCGGTTGTTTCCCGCCCGTTGCACGAGGGGTTCCTCTGGGTACTCCGGTTTCCTCCCTCATGCGGCAAAAAACAACTGTAATAATAGTGGTACTTCTTGCACTTAATATCTGCCGCCAGGGAATTTGGGTGGGTGGATGCCTCGAGCATCGTCTCTATATATTATTATTATTATTATTATTATTATTATTATTATTATTATTATATATTTAAAGATTTACAGGAAGATTTGCAGGGATTTAAAAATTTACAAAAGATTTAGGTAAGATTTTAATGATTTACCCCAAATTTACGTGATTTACAATAATTGCACAAGATTTACAACGGATTTATAAATCTAAATCTTGGGTGTAGGAGATTTATAGCTTTGTCGAGTCACGCCATCCGGCCCAAAACGAGCATGATGTTGTGGCGGATGTTACGTCAGGCGTGCGTCATAGATCAGTGTGCGGCGCTCACTAAAGCGTGAGTAAAGCGTCAGAACGGATGGATCTATGCCCCTTTCAGTAACACTCTTGAAAATGCGCTTTCTTGGCTATACTCGTCTCAAATAAAGATTCAGGTTCTTTTTATCTTGTTATGGATAGGCAGATGTCGAATTTGGGAGTTGCAATTCACGTTTACGTCTACAAACCAGTTTAATTTTTACTTTGCGTCTCTGCATGCAGTGCGGTCTCCGGGGTTACGACCTGTATTTAATAGCTTGCGACATCTGGAAATCACAAGAGAAACTAATTTGAATAGAGTTTTACGGCAACAGACAGCTGAGTCTGCATCATTTTATTTCAAACAAAATTCTTGTGGAACAAACATCTTTTGCTTGTTAATTTGCTTCCCCTTTCATCCGATAACGTAATATTAAACTCTCCTTTTATTCGCGTTTTCGAGGCAGATGGCAAAAACCAACACACAGAAGGAAAAAAAAAATCAGTTCAACGTGCCCCTCAGGCTTAATGGGAGGTTTTCGGACAAACTGAGGAAACACTGCCGAAATAAAGTGAATACGGATAAAAACTACGTATTTGTCTGCACGACACTCATTTTCATGTTGCATCTTTTGGGGGACGTGAAAGTTTTCAGGAGTTCTTTCGAAAATTGTTTCTTACAATTATAATATTACGAACGTATTAAACGAGTAAATTATTTAGGAGCTGCAGTCAAATAAAAGCCAGAGGAGTTGACACACCTGTTTCCTAAAAAAATATACGCGCATACAAGATTATAAACTTATAGCCGTAACCCCTATCCCCCAACAACAATTATTGTTGATGTAACGATATTATGAGCGTTTAGTCTCTTTGCATTCTATGTAATATAAAATATCATATCAAAAACCAAATATTGGTAAAAGGGACCGCCAAGTTCTGAATACTTCGGGCCTTCAAAGGAGTGATATCAACATACCAAAACATTCGCCAAGTTAATCGCACCGACTAATAGTTTGAATGCTAAATGAAAACTAAAACAATGCTTCTTTCGGTAGCAATGTTCAAGTTTTCATTTAAAGTCCAAAGTATTATTCGGTGCGATTAACTTGGCGAATGTTTTGGTATGTTGATATCACTCCTTTGAAGAGCCGAACCATTCGGAACTTGACGGTCCCTTTTACCAATTTTGGTTTTTGATATGATATCACTTCTTTTTTTTAATTGTGTATTAGACTCAACTCAACTAGCTTGCAGATGTGTAATAAAGTGCCAAGTCTACTGTAGTGGCTTGAGTGGTCATTTTCCAATATTTTAATTTCACATCACTCCTTTGTAAGGCCGAACCAGTCTCAACTTAGTGGCCTCTTTACCAGTTTTTGGTTTTATTTTGACATTTTGTTTATTTTTCGTGAATTGGACGTAGACACAATTTCTTTTGCAACGTTGTTCACATTTGTGACGACACACGAGCTTGTGTCAAGATACGCACGTATCAGTATACACGTTGTCATTGTCAGAATTTTGGACGATTCCGACATTACTAACAATGGTTATAACAATACGTTCGTACTTACGCGCCTCCCACTCCATTCTCGTTACAACATCAGGCTGTAAACCAGAAAAGGTGTGCAGTTCGTATCGTACTGCAGCCATTCGTCAAATTTCATAGCTGGAAGCCTTCCCACTATCTCGGTATAGATGAATGAGAATTAGAGAATTAACCTTATGAGAATTAACATGGGGATGAGCGGACCAGAATTAGAAGAAGCTAGTAACACATTTGCAACGTTATTGAGGGTCAATTGTCTCATTGAAAGCTACTTAGCTGACATTCCTACACCCGGACCACTGCACTGTGACTGAGGTTGGCGCTAATGACCAAGTTGTCGACGCGCCATTAAGCCTCAATTCCCCCCCCCCCCCCACATTCCTACACAAGTTTATTTTTGTCAGGTGGGTCAGTGCTCTCCATTTTACCACAATTTAAGCTTTTGTACCCGCATTATTATTTTTCACCAAGTACCTGAAATGTGCCTCAGGATCCTGTGCTTCAGGATATTAGACACTCACGCTATGGTGTCACGCTACAATGGTTTACAACCTTGGCAATAATTGATGTGATGTTTGTTGCCTAACTTGGCGCGACAGTCTAGCGTGTGTCTAGACAAACCAAGTTGGGATGTGATGCTCACAGAAGGAGTAGGTGCATTCTTTGACAAAAAATGAACCTACATGCACCTAATTCTTTGATTAAAAAAACTAACTATGCCAAACATTACAGTCGAGCAAAAAGATAAAACTAAACAAAAAAATGTCATCTATCAAATCCCGTGTGGCAAACCAACATGCACAGCTAGCTACATAGGAACCACGAAACAGGAACTTAATAAAAGGATTTCATCGCATAAATCCAACCTTAAATACAAAGATAAAACCAACTCTCTTGTTCAGCACCAGATAAAGACAGGGCACACTCCAGATCTTCAAAATACGCAAGTCATTTTTCAGGAAAATAATTTTCGTGCACGTCTTAATGTAGAAACACTTTGCATCCTAACACAACGACCACCAGTCCATAATCATTTGATGCCTAATAATAAACAGTTTTCGGAATATATACCAATCCTTCACAAATTTGGAATCGCAAATTTTTCCCGCCAGGGCCATCCCACATAAATAGCCGCCACCTCCGCTCTACAAATCACTTCTTCCCTGCTTCGTTAGGGAGAGGTCCTCCCAGTTCAGCTTTTGCGCTGACTGGGCTTCACTTTTATCTTTTTTAACTTTTTATTTTTTACCTTTTACTGCTCTGGCTTGCTTTTCTTTAGAATGGGAAACCATTTAAGTGTATCTTGTTGACTTGTAGCTTATGCTATAAAATATATTTTTGCTTGACAACGGGATGATAAATCCCGAAACGTCGCATTTTACTGTATACATGTGCACTTGCTGGCTTTTTAAAACGTTAATTAGGTTCATTCTCGGCACGGGAGGGGGGAGGAGGCAAGCTGGTACCGGAGAGATTGCTGGAGTGGCTGCGGCACCCGGTACAAGCCTGACCCCCCCCCTCCCCCCGCCATGCCACGCGTGAACCTGCTCTTGCTATGTACATCGTCTCCCAACTCTGCTGACTTTATTTTGCGCATCTCATCCCAACTAAGCGTAACATATACTACGTAAACTCCAAAGAGACTAAACTTTCATAATATCGTTACATCAACAATACTTGCTGTTAGTGGCCAAAACCGGTAACCACAAATATAAGTGATATACCAACCCTGTAACAGTATACGGATCCAACAAGTTTTAACTATAGAAAGTTGGAGTACCACGGCCAAAATGGCTTTCACCAAGCTTCCCTCCTAACCATGGTCACTTAAACGGACATACCTTCTCACTATATTGGAGCATCCTGCGTATAATAGCTTTTGCGACATTCATAGGTCAGAGTGAATGTAACAAAATAGTTTCTCACGAGGAAAAAAAAATAGGAAAATGAATGCCTTCGCAACATTTGCACGCGACTGAAGCGGTGTTTCAAAACTCAGCCATATAGAAATGCCAACCGGGAAAATGTACTTTTAATGTTAACAGACATCATGGGGAATTTATGTCGGCTGTGACCACAAACCTGACATCAGACATTTTGCTCATGGCGAAAAGTTGATCTCCCTTCCCTGTATGGGGATCTTACATCACATAAAAATTTTGAGAGTTTTACCTAATTATAATATTCATATATATATGGCACATACCGTACACGAATCGAACTCCAAAGACACCGTCAAAATTGATATCATCCCCAGACACTAAGAGATGGCTAATTGCTCGTTCCAGAGCTGTAATAGTTTTGTGCAGTAGCTCGAACTTTGCTGCGTATTTATCTCTATTCCACTGTTTCATTACAGGTGTACAAACACATACCCAAAAGAAGGTAACCGTTGCAAGAATTGCAAGGCACACCAAAATTACGCGCAACCCAAACGAACGCATTTCCCAGACAAGGATTCACCCACTAACGATCTCTTTTTGTGATTAGTGACAGGTGGTGCGCTTCGCTATAATAATTCCAAGTTACGAGCAATTGACTTGACGTACAAGGGCCCAATCACAGCTTGTCTGCTTCCATCGCTACAAAAGAGTCCGGAGTAAATCTCGAAGCTCTGCCAAATCAGCGGCAAACGACTGCAGCATTAAGTGCTAAATTGTATTGTTCACAATCAAGGTCGAGTGGAACGATGGTATACAGGAAGGCTGGTCCTTCCTCAGCTCATTAAGTCGTTTTCCCGCCAATATTTCGTGCAACGTCACTGGCTCCGGTCTGGGTCGGCTTGTCCGTAAGCTGTCGAACTGCACTGTGACGTCAGTGGCACCAGCCAATGGAAAAGCAATATGCAAAAAGCATGAAAGAGACCCCTCTGCTCACAACGCAAAGTCGATATTTTTCTGCTATCAATGCCCTTTTGAGTAATATCCATCCCGTGTATGTATGTCATGCTCTATACATGTATTGTATTTGATCCCGTATATCACAATGATTTAACTACCATTCACAATGCATTGCTTGTATTTCGACTGAGAGTCAAGTGAACAAGGAGTCTGGTTTTTTTCTCATATATATCTGCAATTCATTCGTACTGACAGAAATCAGAAAAAAAAAGTTATTTCTACTTTTCAAAATTACGTTGGTTCAAGAATTCAACTCAACTAGAAACGATTGGTTGAGGTATATTGAACTTTATTTTTACTTTCTGACATTCCGTTAGTCTAAGAAATCAACTCAAATAAAAACAATTAGTAGAGGTATGTGAAACCTTATTTCTACGTCAGAAATTCCGTTAGTCCAAGAATTAAACTCAAATAAAAACAATTGGCTGAGGTATGTGAAACTGTATTTCTACTTTTTGAAATTCCGTTGGTCCAAGAACTCAACTCAACTAGAAACGATTGAATGAGGTACGAAACTTTATTTATGCTTTCTGAAATTCCGTTAGTTTAAGAATTCACCTCAAATAAAAACAATTGGTAGCCTAGAGGTATGTGAAACTATATTTCTATAAAATTTCGTTGGTCCAAGAATTCAACTCAAATAGAACCATTTAGTTGATGTTTACGGTGATGTTATTGCATAATAAATTAACCAATTTTCTGCTTAATGTTGGATCATGCTTTAAAAAAAATGTATCCTGCAAGACAGTTCTTTGATAAGAATTTTTCAATACGCGAGTTAAAAGGTTATTACACCAAAGAAGAGTAACTCTTTTTGTAGTTAACGTAAATATCTTACTCCAGTGAAAAGTAAGTCAACTACATTAAGCATGGTACTATTGTTGTGTTCAATGTACCAGTTACAAATATTTTGTAAATTATGTCATGAACCATATCATGGGTACAAAGATATAAACTGCGAAATTAAGTTATGTTCCTGAAATTAAGGTTTCAAAGTTCCTCAGAATAGGTAAATATAATCGGCTGAGGTTCGATTTGGACGAATTGTAATAGGGAATGTTTGACTTCAAGTTTAGTTAGAGGATGAATCTATTTACTCTTACAACTGATTTATTAGCTCTTGGTAATATTATGTCTTAAAAGTGACAAAAAATGAAGTCACTTAGCAGGGGAATAATTGGTCGTGCTAAAATATTTTGCTTACGTAGTCAAACAATTTTTAACTTTTTGGTTAAATTGTTTGATGTATTAAACCTTTCTAAATGATTTACCAACCATACCAACCAAAATCGTAGTGTTCTTAGAAAATACCGAAACGAAAGAGATTACATTTATATATTTTATTGAAAATTACAAATATTGTTGTTCCAGTACGGGTTCCAGCAAATAACGTACGTATTGGGTGAGAGCTGCAATTGCTACAGCTGTGTAGTGTGCCATGCAGCCGTCTGAAACGTAAATAAAATAAATAAATAATCGTTTGTTAAACGAAAACTAGATATGCATTGGAGTCATTACTCGGCCGAGCAAGTAATGCTGTTATTTTCTGTATTCTCATTTCCATCCTTTACACAGCAATTCCTGAATAAAACTTCAAGTGAACAGCGAATACGAAGCAAGTGAACAGCTAATGCACTCAGTATCGGATTTGTGTCGCATACCGGGCAGCAATTTAGTGTATTGCCTTTGTACGGATTCAACCAGATCCACATCCCTGATGATATATGGTAACCAAACTGGGCTGGCATCCCTAGTTTGGTTACCATAAAAAGGCCTTACAAACACTATGAAAGCCCACACTAAAGTAAGGAAGTCACGAGAAAGGACACAATGCTTAATTATCGCCACTCTCTATTTGGCAGATTTAACAATGTGATTACAATACACATTGTCATTTTTTGGTCACATGATTATCAAACACTCAAATCCTTGAATTTAAAAACGTGCTGAAGGGTTCTGTCGTTTAGAAAATAGTCATGACCAGAATTTTTGCTCCCATTGTGGAAAGACGATCAGTTGGATTAATAAGTGGAAGATGACAATAATTGGCAAATCCCACTTACTAATTCCAAATTCGAATCGTGGTCTTACAATTATTGTAAGACTATGTTTTTATGCTGTACAATTGCAATAGCAAGCTTGTGTTGTTCGCCGACATTGATGGTATAGCGATCACCTTTACATCATCAGAACATTTCATCATTACACTGACTTTACAATACACTAAAATATATAAAACAAATAAAATAGGCCCCAACACAGCACCCTGAAGGACACCACTAAAAACAGGTTTAGGGCTAAATATGGGCTAAACAAAGGCTAAAAATGGACTTTGAGTGAATAAAATGCCTTTACAAAATCAATAAGTACAACTTCCGTTGAACACCCGCTTTAACTGAATGGACGAGTCAAGCAAACGTAGTAAAAACTGATATATAATTTATGTACCAGGTGTGAACCCAAACTGATCTTTACACAGGAGTTTGTTTGGTTCAAGACTCCTTTTTTATGATCTTTTCCAGGATTTTGCATGGAACACAGATTAAGGATGCTGCCAGGTAATTGAATAATTCTGCAGCATTGCCAGTGGGAGATAAGGCTATTTTCAGCATCAGACGAAAGCAAGCACAGACAGGCAGGCGACGGAAGTGACGTCATCACTCGCTTGCCTGGCATGATGTCACCCTACGAGCCCCACTTGACTGGAAGTGACGCCATACCCCACTTGACCAGCAGTGACGTCATTACCATGTTTGTTGTATAAATTCTACCAAATTCCGTGTATATGTTATAGAATTTCCCGTAAATTCTACCCAATTGACTACTTGACCAGCGCGACGTCACTGCCAGAAATGGCATCACCCTATGGGTCTTACTTGACCAGTGTGCAAATTCTACCAAATTCCACGCATATTCTACCGAGAATCCAAGATGGCTGCCTTTCTTCCGTATACCTTTCCCCATTGGGATGTGTAAATTCTAATGATATGATGTGGAAGTACTACCAAAAAGTGTCGAGTGAGACACTTAGAAACCAGACAACGTTCCCACAGGGGTGTGTATATTCTTCCAAAACACACGTAAATGCTACGTAAATTTGGTAGCAGCCACCTTCAGGATGTGTAGACTGTCCCACGCAAGTTCCAAGTAAATCTGATGTCCTAAGATTCCAACCCCCACGGACTCCCGTAGGACCTTCGCGATATCAACTTTCTGAACCCTAGGTGTAAAAACTTATACGTAATTTCTGTTATTTACCCTCCTCTTGCGTTATCATTACCGGCCCTACGGGCCTTAATGCGACCATGAGCGTTGCCATCGTACCAACCCACAGACCGATTGTTAAGCCTATCGTAATACGTACAATAAACGAATGTAAATCGAGATGGGGACGTGCAAACTTTAATAAAAACGAATAGATACGTTCCTCATTTTTTGTTTTGAATGTTGTCACCACGTTCCTCCTTCACGTTTGAGTGTTTCCTACCTGTTCTTTCAAGGCGCCATAGTTAAACATTCTTAAACGTGCAGTAAACGAATGTAAGTCATTATGGGAACCTACATACATCAATAAAATTTTTTTTTACATGCGATCCGTATTTATGTTTGGATGTTACTCATCCCATTTTCAATGTTTCCTACACATTCTTTCAAAAGGCCGTGAAACGAAATTTAATCAACATGTAGATTGTGATGGGGTCATCAATAAAATAAGCAGTCATGAAGTGCTTTGGAATACGATGGACGAACTGTGAGCAATAATTGCAATCAAATAAATACAGATGCAAACCTATTTACGTTAACTTTTGGAATTATATGTCAGACTGACTGAGCGAGGAATCGAATCCACGATCTTTAAAACCAAGGCTGAGGTCCTACCGCTGAGCCAGACATGCTGTCCCTGTCAGTATGGCTCAGCGATAGGACCCCGGTCTTTGGTTTCAATGGTTGTGGGTTCGATTCCCCCTCAGGCAGTCTGACATATAAGTCCAAAAGGCAACGTAAATAGGTTTGCATCTGTATTTATTTAACTCTTGTTGAGCCTTGGGCTTTCCATTTTTAATAATTGCAATTAGTTGGCGTCGAAATTAGAAGTGTGCTAGATGATTGTGTGATGCTTTTGGAATCAAAAGAAATTACAAGAAGCATGGATCGACGCCAGTTGAGTGAGCGAAATGACGAAATGGCTAGTCTTTTATAATAACTATTTCTTTAAGCCAGTAAAAGCCAAAATCCAACACATATTTAGTAAACTTGGAAATAATATAAGGTAACTGTCTTATATCAGTGCTTTAGAAATTCGTTAAGGAGGATCGCATACTTCAGGTTTACATATAATTTACCACAATGGCACTGTCTCACATCAATGTTTTAATTGCCTTAATTATTTTAATAACCTTAAGTGCTTTAATATTACCTTTCATCTCTTTTTCCTCCCGTTTTCTTCGGTGATGTGGCTTACTACTTGGCAACGTTCTTTTCGCAGATAGAAGAGAAAAATCCAACTTATATTGCCGATCTAAAAATAAACGATAAAAGTTGGTTGCATATAGCAATATCGGCGTAATCTGTCCCTCATCTGCTATCGGTATCAATAAAGACTGCTTTTAGCAATGCACACTGCGAAGCATAGCTGTACAGTTTCTCATTATGTGCTGTTTACAGTCTTTCTGTCTTCACGATAAATGCTGAACCCGTTGTAATATTTATTTAGACTTTTCTGCTTTCATTCTATATATGGACTACAGTTAATTTAAGTTCGTAAAACAATGAAAAAAGGAGTAACATAAAAGAGAGTCCATAGGAGTTCGACGGAGTGTCCATGATAATTTCACCTCATGTTCCATCTCTCGTTCTGGTGTGCGACCTCATGCGGCCAAACGCGGAACGACTGTTCGTAAATATTTTCTGACATTTTCATATTAAAAAATACGCTGAATAGGTTTTAACACAATAGAGAGGCACGAAAAAAGGTCACTAGTGCTACGATTTATCCTGTCATGCGGTACGTGCCTTCCACGTGCAATACGTTTTATAAGCGGAAGAAGCAAAGCTGACGGCTACTTCAGGCAAAGGCCAACTGGGGTTGAAATCGCATATTTTATCTCCCGACTCCCGACAGTTTGTATGCGTGCCAGACAGTTGACGCGTTTTAGCATTTCTGGCAAAATCGATTCTGACAATATTATTCAACTGGCCTGGATCCGGGAAACGAAACCCACGGCTTCTCTTACAGACGATCTCGTGACAAGGGATTAACCGAGCGATAGTTACGACATGGACACTCCCGGACGTGTGTGCATTTTTAAGCTCACAATGAAACTGGGTAAGAGGTGTCTAGGATTTTGACTCACAAAATGAGTCATAAAAAAAAACAATGATTTTATTCAATATTCAAGCAACTAAGTAAATCTTTCCAACGCAGTTCTCGCTTTGTTATCTCAATCTTGCATTTTGCACTGCTCTCACTTTTGCAGGGGCCGTTCTTCCGGATGAGTAGGCGTACAAACATGCAAACAAACAAACAAATCGTTCGTTTTGAATGATGCAGGTGAAATGCAGGCGTGATGAGGAATGCGATTAACGAACTGCAAGCAACAATTGCCATTAGCTAGCATAGAAATAGTTAGTACATCGATTTTGTGAAGCCCTGTTCAGCGAATAAACAATGCGAAGCAAGGGTCGATGCCAATAGAGTGAGCGAAGGAAACGATATGGCTAGGCAGGAGTTAAAGTACGACAAAATGACTTGACAATAAAATGACATCCAAAATCACATGCAACCCTTACACCAACAATGTGAATCTTCATTGCTGTGTATTACCAAAGAAAGGCTATTTAAAAAAAACTTGCTCCTCTGGATATTTTTTTGTATTTGACAGTTTGACAGTTTTTTTGACCTTCACAGTTTTCTAACGGTAATTAACCAATGGAAAATCAGTAAATGGCATCCACCAGCCAATCACGCCACCTTAACACAGATAAAACACGCACACGATATTTTATCAGATGAAAATATCAGCTTTGTCCCTCCATGTTGTTTTTACGACCGAGTCGTCTGGTTTCCTGGTCTCAGGCACACAACGCAAGAATAACAGAAGTATATTGAGCAGGCTTAAACCAATTTTTAATCAAGCACGAATTACCTGATAATCAAGAGAGGCATGATTCGACTTCAAAGCAACTCAGGATTGATTTTTTGGTTGCCACGGTGACAGAACGATCAGCTAGCATCACTTTCCACCCATGCATGTTAGGCCTAATCGCCGCTAATATTCGAAGTGTGGCGGTAGAAGTAAGTGACGTACGTGAAATTTTAAATTTTTTACTTAAACAAACATTTAACTAGTTAGTTAGTGTTATGAATCGTATTCTATTTTAAATCTAACAAACAATGTTTTCTTCAAAAATAAAATAAGTATTTGCTTTGGTTGACTCGGCGTGGCTGGCAGTAATGTTCGTCCTACAACAATTGTCAGCCTTCACGGTGAGTTTGATAACTTTTGGTAAGTTTGTGTTGGAACGTTGGGGGAAACAAAACTGCTTGGGAAACGGTATATTCTCGATTCAAATGCCACTCGAGCGTAGCTGACGTATCGCTAAATGCTCTCAACCCATCGTTACATTCAAAAGCTGATAATTTGTGTATGAGTCGACATTCTATCAACTTCAGAATGTAACTTAAGGTTGAGAACATTTTTCGATTAAAAAAAAAACTACGCACTCATGACATTGCAACTGAGGAAAAAAAGATCATGAGGCGCATATGTGAGGCAAAGCATTCGTAGACTAAGATAAGTAAGCCTGCATCATCTGTTCGTGTTAAAATTGAAGAAATGGTTATATTCTTACCAAATTCAGTAACGTTGATGCTGTAGCATCCTTTTCCATGTTGCCAACTCAGGATTGCTTTGATCCAATCATCTCTGAAGAAATTGCGGAAACCAAGCATGCCACAAAAAGCAACTGAAATAAAAATGACAATTTTAATACTTGTTACCATCCCAAAAATGCTTACCTTCAGCATACGTGCGAAGCGATTTCAGCACATATACTGAAAGTTAGTATTTTGCAGCTTGTAAGAAAGTCTAGTTGAGCAACTTATTGTAAACATGACCAGACGATACATCTTTTTTTTTTCGTCCACTTTCTATCTGGAACTGTCTTACCGAGTCTGTGGTTTCAGAGCCTTTAATGCTTTTAAAATGGACTTGTCTAACAAATGAATGGAACCAATGAATGACATTATAATCGGCGTAATAGCTCTAAAAGGAACCTATACAGGACATTTTTCACTTATGCAAGCCCATAACATGTTAATAAACAGTGTGTTTTAATAAACACACAGTAAAACACAGCAAGGTTCCACATTTTGAAATAAAACTGTTAAAAACATCGCAGTGTTACTACTCATAGAGCCAGCCCTTCACGCCACACGCGAGTATTAGATCTTGTTGGGTGAGAGCACATACGGAATTTGTATTGTTTACCTGATTCAATATGCCAATTATATTCGATTCTATTCTATTCTTCGCGATTCTGTATTTGGGGGCACCATCCAGACAAATGAAAAAAAAATCCGAACACCGCACTAAAGTTGACAAGTGCTTAGTAGGATTAATTTTCCAGCAAACAAGGCTTAAAAACTAGAGTATAATAATATTTCGCTTAATATTCCACCTTCGTCGGCCCCACCAATTTTTTCTAACACTCTATAGTATACGAAGAAATCAACACCACCTACCGACAGACTGCACAAACTCAAGACGCAACAAGTTTCGGTTTCACCTCGACACATACCACACCATAGCAAGGCAGAGCAACACCACCAAACCATTTAGAGCCGTATTTCGCATTAAAAAATTGCAAAAAAATAATAATAAAAAAAACCGAACAACCGTTAACACGAATGATTCTCCTAAGCGTTTGCGAAAGCTCAGAAAGTCAGCAGAAGAAAGATGACTTTGAAAGAGATATAATTTTTAACAGGTGGGTGTATTGGAGTCAAGGGTTGGGTGTATTCTCCAGATCGGGGGCCGTATGTACCTACGGCGCCTCTGCATCAATATTTCTAGACAAAAATTTACCTAATTTACTTTTCTTCCCGTCGCGTTCCATTTCGCAATGCTGCCGCAGCAGCTACGTCCCCGAAGCAGTGGACAAATTGCTGCTTTCCTGGATGCGTGAAACGATGGCCGTTCCCATTAGGATGGGAGAACTAACATTGGAGTGGAGAACTAACGCTGGAATGAATGACCGCGTAAATTACTACCTCCATTTTTACGCAACGTGCATTTAGCTAAACTTGAGTGAAGAACCGATCGAGTGCAGGGATACGCAACGACGTGTTTAAGATCGTCATCATGTCTACTACTTTTTCCTGATTGGTTGTCGGCTGAGCGAGTTGACCCCGCTAGCTGCCCGATTCTAGGCTGAGCAGAAGCGCTCGAGATGTCCCCGCTTGCCTTGGCGAGACTTTGCAGCTCGCGTATCGCGCATATGGAGTTTGGCTAGTCCAGGGCATCCTCCGTGGGCATCCTCCGTCCTCTTGTCAAGACTGCGAACGAGCCATGTATTACAGAACGGGCATTTATATAGCATCAGTCTCTCTAGTTGGCTCTGCCTGGTATCGTGTGATGTGTGAGTTCCGTGGTGAGCAATCTGTTCTGCTAATATGGGGAACATGACCACGTATTGATAGGAAGAATTAGTGTGTGCTGCGTGCAGCCTTGATTTTCATGAGAACAGGTAGGTCGTTTGATTTCTTAACTTATAGTCATGTGGTAGTTAAGATGTGTATGGCCTTTTTTAAAGGATATGTGTTGTTGTTTCTGCACTTTTGGTGGGGCGTAAAACGAATTGTGGTTACTACTCCATAATTAATCCATCAGACTTTTACACGTACACATATTACAAAAATTGTTCTTCTTACACTTTTCTCAATGCAAAAAAGGAAAAAAAAAACCTTGCATGCATGCTTTAACGCAGTTTACACAAAGAAAGGGAACAATTTAAAGAAAGAACACTGTTATAAAACTAACTCTTTTATTTTTCAAGTGTTGCGTTTTGCCGTTTGGGAGCTAATCCTTCATTTTTTAAGCTAATACGTTAAACATACAACGTAACTTGTTATCAAATTGTTCCTATACCTATTTACAAATAATAGTATCAAATTGTAAAGATTTCGAATTATGCAAAATACTAAATGCAAAAGTTCTTGCTGTTTTAATTTTCTTTTCTGTATTGAAGCTGTTTAAAACGACTGGCATTGTAACTCCGAGTGTAAATCGCCTGAATGGCTTTTTAATCTAGTGCAATACCTCTCGCACAGATAGATGTAGAGACATAAAGCAAATAAACCTATAATTCTTACTTTGTTCTAAGAATAGGTCTCTTTTATACAGGGGATATCCTCTTCCGGCTATGAGTTCCGCTTCGTGAAGAACTGTTGTACATCCCTCTGTCAACAGTTGATCCAAAGTCATGTTCGACTTTTTTTGCACAAAAGCTTCTAGTTCTTTCACACAGCCAACCTACAACCCAAATCACTAAAATCATCCTTTTTAACTTACAAAGAACGAAATATATCATTTATTTGGTAAAAGATGGAATTACATTAAGAAATGAAGCTGCAGTTAAGAAGTTAAGTAAACATGATCCTTCCGTAGTTACCCTGGACTACAGCGAAAGCCACAGGATGAACTGTTTGTTTAGATGGCCTTATACTGGAGTTCGCTCTAATCCCCTTATGGTACGAAGGGAGTATTTATAAGGGCAACATATTATTTCATTCTCCTGTTCGTCTGCTAGTCATAATAGATGTTGTAATATATAGTAGGGACTGATAAATGCATAGACGTCTGTAAGACGTAGGAGTACCCATGTTGCAACTCTTGTTTCGTTTTCCCTCCCTTGTCACAAGTCCGTCTTGGAAAGAACTGCAGACCAGTTCAGACCAGCTCATTCAAAATCGTTAGAATCTTATTTTATCAATTCATAGGTAAGAGACGTTACGTTTCCGGACAGCACGAGAACGAGTTGCTCAAAGGTGAGAAACAATTTCTTCCGCAGGCAGCCTTGGTTTGAAAATACGAGATTCCTTCATCGCGTCAACGTCGTTTCAGTGCTGCTGCATGTCAGAAAAGGTTTGGTTGGCTAAGCTGCAGCACGAGTGACATTTTCACACGTATTTATCAGTAGTAATGTCACAAAAGCGAAGGTTATTTTATCGATAAATGTTCTCAGTCCAGAGTTACAATCCGAGGGTGAAAAAGTCCGAGAGCCAGTACGAGGTGTTTTATAAGCTTCGGAATGTAACGAGCGGTTGAGAACATTTATTGACACTTAAAATACAGTTGAAACGACAACATACCGTCTCCTAAGTAAGTTTGTTTCCCCATCGATCCATCACAAACATCTATTTTGACAGTGGCTCTTAGGCCTAACATGGCTGATCTTTCTGCACCATGGTAACCAAAGATTAATCGTGCAGCGCTGGAAAGCCTAATCTTCCCCCGATTCTATCGGCTAAATATATATTTAGAAATTGGATTAGGCCTACCAAATGTAGTTCTGCCATACTATCATTATGTGAGATAGACCAGAAAACCAGACGAATCGTTCGTAAAAAAACAAGATGAAGGAACGAAAACACAGTTTAGCCTGTTAAAATACACGGTGATTGTTTTATCCGCATTGAGGAGACGTAATTTTCTAGTGGCTGCCCTTTACTGGCTTCCCATTGGTTAATTGCCCTTAGATAATTAAGAAGGCATATTTTTATATAAATATAAATTATAATTATAATTGCATCAATTTATTATTATAATTATTATTATATTCATCATTGTATGTCAATATAAGGCATAAATAAAATTGCCGAAAATTTATTTGAGAATATGTTCCATGTACTTGTGGCAAATCATTTAGCCCGTCAAGGGGGGGACTGTTTCTACATAGAAAAATACAAATTGTTTTTTTTTTTTTTTCATTTATTAATTTTTAAATGGTGACAATTCCCATTTTAGGGATGCTTTTGTTTTTAGTACTTATCATAACTATAATTTGTTTTACATAACGATGCTTTTTAAACCATCTCATTTGTTCATCTGCTTTTATTTTTACTTGGGACGATCCTCCACGTCCCGTGTCCAACACGTTTGGCGATGCCATTGGGGGCCTTAGAGTCCCTGGCAGGTCTAACTTTGGTGGTAAGACATTCGTGTCCCAACACCTAATCCCCTCACCTTCCCTTGCCGGCCAACCTCTTTCTTAACATATGATTGTCTTCTGTTTTTAATTGAGGCTGGCTGTTAGCAATCTTAGGGTCCTTGCCAGACCTGTTCCTGTCGTGACAAATTATTATTATTTTTATTATTATATTCTCAGGTAAAAACCTGCACAGCATAATTTTAATGAAGTTATCCATGAAATTAATGACGATCACTCCTTCCCCATGGGGCATAGCCAGTAAACTATCCGGACGGACCTATGACAATATAAGGGGGTTATACAAAATGGTCGCCACGAGTGGCCCATTTCATTTCTGTGAGGTCTGTTCGGGAAGTGCCAAGCAAATCGTATCGGTGAATTTTTGTACGGTGAGTCCCACCATCCACTGCCATATAGTTGCAACCGAAAAAGGTTAGTAGTTCATTAACTTAATCCCAGTAATCACTCGAAAAATAGCTTACACGTACAAATAAATAAAAAACCTTCCGTATACTCTTTTGCCATAAAGCTACTAAATTTCTCTACTGCATATAGCCCTTCCATAAACAGCAACGTGTTCGTTTTTCCAGAAATTGTTTCAAGGAAAAGTGGCAGCATTGTTTTGTACTGAGATGTCGCTCTCGGTTGACAGAAAGCGGCAACAAGACAGATCAATTGCATCAGCGGCCCTTTCTTTTGGCGGCCATATTGCCTAACCCAATCGCGTATGCTGTTTTACATCCAAGATCTGGCCTGTACTGTAGTAGAACCCTGCATCGGGTCGTGACCAAAAACGAGAGATGGAACATAGGATAATATTGGCATAGACACTACAGGATAATTTCTGTGGTCCTACTTTATGCAACTCCTGCGTATAGTCACTGATCAACACATCTTAATTAAATTAAAGGAA
>JAHWFP010183289.1:0-21023 GCA_023313725.1 Lithobius niger | reverse complement strand
CCCTTTCCCCTGTCCTGCATGTTTGGCAATGCCATCAGGGATCTTAAGAGTCCCTGGCAGGTCTAACCCAGGTGGTAAGGCATTCAAGCCCCCTGCCCACATCCAACATTACCATTCCCTGATCATATTTTATTTTATATTGCAGCTGGCTGTTAGCAACCCCTCCCTGGTCCTTGCCAGACCCGTTGCTGTCGCAACAAATTATATACTAAAATATTAAATTATCATATTAAATTAAAATAAGTAAGATAACTTACTGACAATGGCGATTTGGTTGCGCAGCAGATCCACTTTCCGTGAAACGTCTGAAATGGATCTTATTTGCTCGTGAAGAAAAGTATCTATTAGGAGAAAATTTAAAACAGTATAGTTCAGTTACCTGTACATTTTAATTAACTAATGCTCTTTAGCATATCTGAAGCACCAGTGGACATCAAAGACGACATTTTCGAGTTTGTAGTACCTGCTAACTGTGCATGGCCAATTGGGATTGAAGCTGCGGAGAGAGGAACAGATTGTAATCTCAGTTGGTCATGCACTGGGGTAATTGGTGGTCCCTTAGACGAATCAAAGATGGCGCTTATTGGTTCCCTATTCAGCAAGGAATGCAGCTTCAATCCGGCTTCAATCTCAGTTGACCATTGTGCTGCGGAAATGGTGATCGCGTTGTGGACGTGGTCATGAGAGTCGTCCCGGAAATGAATGTGAACACTATCCCAAAGTAGCGATACATATATGATATTTGAAGCGATACACCTTTGTCTTTGTAAGAATACACGTAAAAAGCCGAATATCTGAGACAACTTAGAGTGGAGCTAGGAGGGCCTTTGAAAATCACCAAACCCTACCTTTAAGGTGCAGAAAGCCCATATGCAAGCTCCGCTATGCCTCCGTACTGTATGAGTGTGGTTTATGGTTTTTGAAGTCAGCAATAGATGGCACGTTCTGTCTGTAGGCTGCCATGAGAGCCTTGCCAAAAGTGACCCTCGACTGTTAAATGCAACTGTTAAAGTGTTGACATAATACCTAAATTCAACCAACACACCAACCTTACAAGCCTGAACGAATTTGTAACGTAGCAATTACTTTCACGGTAACGTGAATATTTTTATTACTGCTCTTCTGGGCAGGAAGTTGCGTCGGAAGTTGTGCCTTTGTACGGAAGTTGCCGTATGTACATAACCGATTTAGTGATCTGATATATGTGATAACAGACTGTAGGATGACAATACAAACAATCGTTACAACAGTAATTTTGCATTTACACACCACTTCAAGGCCATGTCCTTCAAGCTGTAATCCTTTTTTAGAAAAAGGCACTTCCCATACTACTCTTTACCTATGTGCAAAAATTTAGACACACGAAATTTCCCTAATGAGCTGTACACGTTACATTATACCCTATAACAATTAACATGGGAGCCATGTTCTTCGCTAGTAGCTAGGCAGTTAACACAAATCATAGTTATTAATGGAACCCTTTCTTCATAAAAAAAAAAAAAACGTTCCTACACTTTACCGTTGAAGTTTTCTTCGTTACTGGACCCAAATCACCAGATTCCAACGATCTGCAAAATTTCTTCCATATGGGGAATTTACACCAGTTGGCGAAATCAGGTATAAGATCGTTACAGTTAACAAACCCAGTCTGCTAGTGGCCCCTTTTCCATTTGGCAGTGACACACCAGCGTGTGTGTAGAAGTTCCTTCTTTGAATGTTATGATATCGTTCAACCAGGGAAATGCCACCAAGTTTAATCCTATTAGCGAAGTTAATCGAACCGAATAATGCTTTGGACGTTAAATGAATACTTGAAATTGCTACCGTGATTACCTGTGTTTTACTCTTCATTTAACTTTCGAACTGTTAGTCGACTTCGAACTGTTAGTCAACTTGGCTAATAGGACTAAACTTGGCGCCTCTCACTGGTTGAACGATATCACTACATTCAAAGCCGACCCCTTGTGGAAGCAAGGCGGCTTCTCTTATACCAGTTTTCGTTTTGGATGGATACTGTCTATAGCTAGCTAGTAGTTAGCTAGTAACGTTTTTACCGTGTTAAATCCCATATGACTTCTTGTTCATGGCTACCGAAAAGTTGGAAAAGGCCTACACAGCTGAACGTTTACACACGAACGCATGGTAATCTGAACAATGTCCTTTTGTTGATTTGGGGCTTGTATAGGGGCAAATGCGTGGAAGGGTTTTGATATTAGCAACCAAGGAATTTAAATTTCGTTTCATTTTTCAAGTTGCAACCAAAGATTTCGAGCAACAATGGCTTGTACAATCCACCATGGTCATCAGGTTTATCGTAAAAGCCTGGACGAACTAAAAGCTGAACTACAACGAAAGACAAAATAATCTGTCATTTACACTGCCATGGATTTTGCAACAAAGGGATGCAAGTTAGATGATTGTTACGCAACAATAGAAACATCCACCAGCAAACGGTAGCTTATGTTAATAATCTAAAAACAAAATGCTTTGCAGTATGATATTTTAATAACAGTGAACTTCAGGGATTACTGCATCACAAAAAGCGAACGAAGAAAGCGAACGAAGAAAGCAAACGAAAGGTAGCGGCTAATTATATACGTACATAAAATTCCAAAAGAAAAAAGGTAGACACACATGTATGTCACGTCTAACAGTCGTAAGGTAAAGGTGTCTATTAACTGTATGCAACTAAAAGCCTATCTTTCGAGGATGAATCTCAACAAGGCGGAAATCTTTGCACATTGTGAAAAATGTAAGGGAGAATTGCAGGTATAAACTAAATGCCTGACAGGGGATGCGCTGATTGAGTAAGCAAAGCGAACGAACATCGGCGTTTGTAAATCAGTGTACACAAAAATGGGATTGTAGAAACTTAAGCATATGAATCATGGACGTAATATAAACCAAACCGCGTCAATTTGGCTGATGTAACGGTTAATTAGGTAATGGCAAATGTGAAAATTATCATTTAGTAAATTTATAGACATAAAATTCCTCCAGAAAACACAAAGTTAGTGAAGAAGATAAAGTGTGACTTCTGTAGTTTGTACTTCGCCGTCCTATGCAATTTGTGATATCCAGTCAAAACCAACACTGGTGTAAGAGTTTCTAAATAGAATCGGTCTTTGATGGCAGTGACATCATTCAGCTAGGGAAAGGCCGCCAAGGATAATCCTATTAGCCAAGTTAATCGCACGGACTAATAGAACTTGACTGAAAACTAGAACATTGCTACTCGCAGTAGTACTTCAAAGGTGCGTTTAACTTGGCTAATAGGATTAACCTTCGTTGCCACACTGGCTGAATGAAATCACTACCTTTAAAGGCCAAGACTTTTTGGAAACTTGGTGGCTTCTCTTATACCAGTTTTGGGTGGTATACATTGAATCGGACAGTCTACTCACGATTTAGGCAGTCGCAAATACAATCTGGTGTTATTGGTAGTGGATCTGAAAAGATTAAAAAAAACTTCTTACTACGAAGGGCGGGAGATAGTGTCAATAAGTGTAACATTAGCCTCATATCTTAGGGGCTATGTCACTAGTACGTTCACAGTCTATCAACTGGCTGTTTAGTTCTTTATTTATGTGTAGTCATACATATAATATGCCAGCAACCCCGGCCCAAAAACCAACAATAGCAACCAAATCAAACAACAGACAGTGCCAACAAAATCTGCCACACCGTGGTGCCAGCAACACCTATGTAAATTCCATCTACCGTTGCTATGTGTCAAAAGAGAAGGAATTGAGAAGGTGGGTGCTGGGGGGACCCTTTTGCTGTTAACTCTTTTTTCCCCAAACCTAATATGCGTCAATAGAGGGCATGTTGGGAAGGTGGCGCTATAGGCCCTTTTGCTGTCAAGCATATTTTTCCCCAAACCTAACCCAAGCTTATAGTTCCTCAATTTCAGCCTAGTTTCTTGCTGTTTCACTATGGTAAGCCGTGTAATGGCTAAGCTTGGGCCTTAATTATGCTGTTTTCGTTAGCTTTTAAAGCAGGTTGCCACCAAATTAGCGTCTGCAGCAATTAGCCCTATAGAGTTCTCTCAAAGCAAGCAAAGAAATGCACAAAGCAGTATATTTAAACACGCAAACAATCCACGTGCCTTCTTAATTATTGAGTAAAAATTTTGGACGTTATCGTCACCTGCGAACAAGCTGTAAAGGTTAACAACATTAATGCCACTAGATGGAACCAGGGTATATAATATAACAATAATAATCTATTTAGCACAAGTGACAAGGAGATAGGCAGGGCTTGGGGCCACTAACGCCATTCCTGAACATGGTTATATTAATATGATCGTTTTAGAAATTTATGGAGGGGTTGCCTGGTGACCAAGCGTTTGAAGGCAGAGACAGAGGGTGCGGACACTGTGTCCTCACTAAGCGAGTTCCATGGCTTGATCACTCGATGAGTGGAGAAGTTTTTTCTAATTCCAGTGTGTGGAATACCACCAGAAATCTTCAGGGAGTGACCCCGAGTACGGGTTGACGTCGAAGAATCAAAAAATGGAACTTCGACAGACAACAAACCCCTAACAATTTTAAAGGTTAAATCTGTCCAGAGATGGCGTAGCTCCAAGGACTGTAGGCCAAGCCGGTTCAGGCAATCAACATGAGACCTCACGGAGACTGAGTATACCACGTGTCAATTGTCGTTGCACTGCCTCAATACAAACAATGTCCTTAAGGAGGTGGGGTGACCAAACTGTGCTTGCGTATTCCAATATTGTCCGAACGAAAACCTTAAAGGCCCAGACCAGATAAGCAGCAGAAGATATTGAGAAGCAACGTTTCACAAAAGCTAGAGCGATAGACCAGAGCAGAGACCTATTGTGTCGATGTCTGATTGTAAAAAAAAAACCCTGGAAATTAATAATTTTTTAACTTGAGTTGAGTTGTGAAGTCATCCACAAATTTAGAGCAATGTCTGTCATCCCAAACAGTCGTTGGCTTAAGATCATTAATGTATATCACAAACAACAGTGGCCCCAATACGGAACCCTCTGGAACCCCACTTGACCCTTGACCTCGAAGATTTAGTAGAACCAATGACAACTGATTGTGTTCAATTGGACGAGAAGTCCCCGATCCAAGCCAGCAAATTCCATCAATGCCATTTCTAGACAGTTTGAAGAGTAACTTTGAGTGTATCACGGAATAAAAAGCTTTCTTAAAATCAAAATAGATAATATCCGTATGTATCCCCAAATCAAGTGCATTTGTCCAGTGATCAAGTGCCAATAATAGTGGAAGTGTCGCCGATCGGTCCGGCAAGAAGCCAAACTGATCACGATCCAACAGATTGCCCTGTAACATGAAGTACATTAGACTGTCCCGTAGTAAGGTCTCCATGACCTTGCATGGGACCACAGTAAGTGCAATCGGGCGGTAGTTAGCTGGATCAGACACATCGCCACTCTTAAAAACTGACACAATATTTGCTGTATGCCACATGGATGGTAGAGTGTGTGAAGAAAAAGATAGATTAAAAATAACGGTTAGAGCTGGTGAAATAGCTTTGCCGATTTCTTTATAAAAGAAATCCGAGAAGCCGTCCGGACCAATCGAGCACCCCCATGACTTGTAAACAAGTAACTTCCATATTACAGAATCGTTCACTTTTTGCACCCATATGTTCAGACCCGTGCAGAACTGGAAGAACATTATTGTCATGAACCAAGTTTGTTACAAAGGCTTGATTTAAAATGTCAGCCTTCTCCCGGTCACCCGTGATAAAATCACCGCTGATGTTGAATGGGGATAAAGTGCATGCTGAGCGTGTCATAGAGTTACATCGATAGAACAGGCTAGATAAGGAGCCATCACGAATAGTAGCAGCATCACATCGGTTGTGCCAGTCATCGACTTGCTGAACCGTATTTGCTCTTTATGATAATGAATTTTTGTTTGTTTAAAATAGATGGACTAGCTTCGAAGGCACGCCATGCCAACAGCTTTTGTTTACCTATTTTTTTTTAATAGAAGATGGCGGGGATGGTGCTGACTTTAATTTCCGAACATGGAAATTTTTACTTCTACAAGTCGCAACTGTGTCGCGAAGAAATTGATAGAAAGCAGTCCACGCACTTTCAACATCAGGGCAGGACGTAGTATTAAGAGTAGGCCAATCCACTCCTGATAGCCGTCTCCGAAGTTCATCAAAATCAATTTTACGCGCGATACCAATGCCTGGTCGTGGGCCTGGAGAAGTGCGATTTACTTTGAACTTGATTATGTCATGGTCACATTGTAGCCAGACTTGCTATTGGGTGTATGTCGTATACAAGTCTGTCATTCTCCATAAAGATAAGTTCCCAGGATATTTGTAACTCTAGTAGTCAAGTCAACAAGTTAACGCATGCCAAAACTTTCGGTTTTGAATAGAAATTCACGATGAGGTCGGACCGTGGTGGTACGCATCGGCCAGTCAACAGAAGAGAGGTTGCAATCACCAAAAATAATGCTCGAGCAAGTGGGAGTGACAGAGTTAATCAAATAATGACACGTCGCAATGGCTATTCGGCAAATAATCCAAGAAAAAATTCAGTAAATGGAGGTGACAGCAGACAAAGGCCTTCGACGCCCTCAACAGCAATGCTAGTCACCGCACAAAGAAATGCCCTAAAAAGGGCCATAAAACACCTCCTACCCCCACCGCTCTATTGCCTCGATCCAAGAGAGACTGGATATATTGTAATTGCCGACAAGCATGTCATCAGTTGTCAGTGGTTGAGTAATCCAGCCAAGTCTCAACCACTACGATGACATCGTAATTGTCCCCTGCCAAAATAGCTTGAAAATGAGCAAAATTTTTAGTTACACTACGGGCATTTAAAAGTAGGCACGATAAAACTGTGTACTGATTTGTAAGACAACCACCGTGCTTGGGTATATTCCCTGTTAGTGATGCACTTTTGGGGTCGGTGTGCAAAGTTTAATTATTTCTTCCTGTAGAAGAACTTTCCCCCAGGCCGTTAGATGGATACCATCTTTCGCGACCAATGTGTTGTCGGTACAAATATGTTCGTCTATTGACACAAATTTCACATGTAGTTCCGTACAGGAGTTCTTATTAAGTAGGTTTTGTGGACAATCTTGATATCAAGTTCACGATGTATTTTGAGTAGTCGTGGAAAGATTCCCACTACCGAGATTGGTGCAACAGTGCGCACTTTGCGTATTTCACTGCTAATCTTGCCAATGAGGAAAGTAATTTGGTTTGGGGGCTTCATGGCTAGGTCATTCGAGCCCACACAAGGAGCAAAATCAGAATATATTCATTATATTCTACTGTGGCACCATCTAGTGGCATTAATATTGTTAATCTTTACATCTTGTTTCCAGGTGCACGAGAACGTACCAATTTTTTACTCTATAATTAAGGAGGCAAGTGGCTTGTTTGTTGTGCTAAATGATATCTTTGTGCATTCCTTTGCTTGCTGGGGGCAAGAGCTCGAGAGAACTAGTTAGTACTCGATGGTGATAGATGCTTCAAACTTTCGTTTGGTAACAACCCGCCTTTAAAGTTGCCTATTAGTGACTAACAGGTTGCAGCATCTTGCGACATCTACCATTATTTAGTTCCATGTAGGCTAACATTTGATTTCAACAAGCGAAGGCATGAGCAAAGAAATTTCTTTTTACAAGACAAACATGCCACTTAATTATTTAGAGTAAAGTAGGCGCATCCAGTTGCAAAAGGGAGCAAGCGGTCAAAGTTAACGAAATCACTGTCACTAGTTGGCATCCGTCTAGCGGTTCAAATTCTGCTTTTCAAAGCGGTCGATATATAGAAAAAAGCTCCTTGATTACATTAGGCTTAACTTTTCCGCTTGTTCCCTGGTGCACGTGGATGCACCAACTTTATACACTCAATAATTAAGGAGGCACGTGGCTTCTTTGATTCATAAAAAGAAATGTATTTGCGTGTTCCTTCCTTCGCTAGTTGAAAGTAAGGGCTAGACCGAACTATATAGCGGTAAATGGCTATAGATGTTGTAGCCTGTCGTTTGGTGGCAATTCTCCTGTAAGCCACTATTTAGGCTTAACGTCGTCGGATATTTCTCAAATTTAATAGGCGAATGTGTTTAGACCTTGCGAGTTCGTTTTTAAGGTTTGCAAACCGATTTGTAGGCCTAATTCAATGTCAATATTCAGTAGATAATTTTCGCACATATTCACTCCGTGAACACTAGGACCCATCATTTTCGACTGGACATCACCTAGTTTTGTACATAATTTGATCTATTTGCTGAGCAGTCCGTAGGAAAGCCAAATCACCATCTTGCAATTTTAAACTCTCCTCACATATACAACTGGAGTTTGTAAAGAGTTCCCTTATAGAATAGGGAAGTGTCGGATAGTATTTGGTTAGCCTATGACGGATTACAGTACCCAACTCAGCCAATTTTTTGTGTTATAGGGCCCCATACACTGAGCGGCCAGGTCGTGCGACCAGTAGTCGTCATGGCCAAAAAAACCTGGCGAAGTGCAACGCGGACAGATCTGTTTTTCATTGACAATTCATAATCACATGGTGAAAATGAGCGGGGAGCTAGTATGGTCGCCTTCTGTCCGCCAGCACGTTGATCGGGATCCCAGTAGCCACTGCGACTGACTGTCCGCAGTGGCCAAGTGCGTGGTGCTATATATACCGTAAGCATTCTCGTTGGCCGCAGCGACCTAGTCGCGCGGCTTGGTTGCTTACTACGTGTGGGCCCATAAACTACATCCATATTTTAAGATGGCCCTATTTGCTTGCAATGATGCTAAATTGGCCAATGGGTTTTTAAATGTTAGAAAAAGGGCATGATGCAATACCACGCCATTCTTCGCTCCATAATCAGTGCATTCTCCCACTGAGCCATCGTGAAGTGAAAATCAAGCCTTTATTTTAGGTCCTGACACAAGTGGAGGTATTTTATATCGGTAAAAACGTGTTGAATTTGGCTTAACTTGACGAATTTTTATTTTAATGTATTCGATGCAAATTAAAGGAGCAGCGAGCAACTTAAAGGATGTAGAGGTTTGGGAGTGGGAGACCCTAACATGACATGACTAAGGTGTGGTGTTGGTTTAATTTGTAGGAATTTTAGTAATAAATAGACATTTGGTTGATATTTAGTTATTTATGATGGTCAATGTTAATTGTGCTACATTTGCTCAGCCTGCCAAGACCAACACCAAAACGAACTATAAATTAAGTGATGGATGGTGATAAAATGAATACAAGGACGTGATAACTTAAGTCGGGAGGATAGGGATAAATTTCTAATTAGTTGGCCACATGCTACATACATGGATGGTATGGTCGTGAATGGTGGGTGGATTGGAATGAGGACTTGGACGTTACATTGTATAAGGTACCTAACGCTACAACAATCGGACAGTTGTGGCATTTTGTTCACGATCGCAGGTTCCTGTTTATTGTTGACCCAGTTGTTTAAGCTCACTAATAAATCAAATCAAATTACAACAATAATAGGTTGGCTAGGCAATACACAAGCTTGGTTATTGGAATGATCTCACGATACATTATAGTATAACAATACAACAAGCGAATGCAAGCATACGAAAAATCAGGATACACCGAGATATTCATCCAAACTCGGCCAAAGGTAAACAAGATGCTGGGTCATCAGTCCCAGCATCTGGTCGTCCATACTAACGTAGGTAAGAGCTGAGGCAGAATGAATCACTAAAGAATGCCCCCCTCCCGAGAGAAAATTTAAGCAGCACTGTATGATGCTGAAGTGTGCTTACATTTCTTGTTTTTAGCAAACTTTTGTTGTATTCATGAAACGGTGGAACAGGCTTGGGACCCAGAAGAAAGATACATGGAAAAAAAATAAAATATACAATATTTCACTTTGAACTTCATAATGAAGTCGATCCCAGTGAAAGAAAAAGGAATGGTATTCAAAATCTCGTTAACCTATTAGTTGCCCAGCCCTAAATGTGGCGAGGGACAACTGTACGACTTTACAACTAAACTTACATCTAATTCCGTTCCATCTAGGTCCCAGTAACCATTGACACAGAAAGAACCTTCCCAAAATCTAGGATTTATAATAAATCAGACAGCGATGATAAAATTACCGCTTATGGACACATTGGTAAAACACAGTTTACATCTTCACTTCCTAACTGTCAACGTGTTACTGACACTAAAATCATTAAAGGAGTTACAAAAGCAAAATTACAACTTACTTTTCCACAATCGTTACTCATGTGAAGAAGTGATATCATACTTCAAGGATGTACAATCTTAGGTATTAAGTAAACTTCCATAGTTTTCTTGCATCAAAATTTAAAATAACTTTTGAATTCAATTATAAGAACGCTGTCCAGTGTTGACTTACAGGACAATTAAAGAAAACTACTGCTTGGAATTAAAAAAAAGTATAAACCACTAAGGCTAGAGGAAAAATTGAATTTTGCATTTCTGTGCACTAATTAGGTTTGCACATTTTGCTAAAATAGTCGGAAAAATCACACTTGGGAGGTGGAGGGTTTCCAGCGGGGCTTCTAGATCAAGTGTCTTTATCATTTAAGTGTTTTCAGATATGGCTTAGGCTTCCCCTCTTAATGGTCGTTAGGTTCGCGGTTTTACACTCGCTGACTTCATTAGCTGTTCAGCCGCTTGTCAATGGCACAGGCCGATGTCGGCAGAACCTTAAACACGATTCCTCCTTGATAAACTGATGCGTTTGGTATCAGCAGTTGACATATCCTTCTGTAGCCAAATAGGTGATGGATAATTTTAACATATTACTAGCTGAAGGCCATGCTCCACACGGGAGGTGTGAAAAGGCATTTTAGAAGGGAAACATGAGAAATTCGACCCGATTTTTGTCAAGGAAACACACACTACCGCAAAATTTACTACGGATTAAAATTTGTAGCAAAATTAGACTTACGTTTATTTGCATCTGAAAATAAAAAAACAAATTAGAACACTTGCAAAACTTAAATTCAAGCATGACATCAGTATTTTTTTTTAAGTACGAATAAACATCTTTGGAATAACAGGTTAATAACGTTTTGTTTTTTAATTAATCGTTTTTAAAGTGTCACAATATTAAAATTAAATTTTTTTTAAAGGCTCTTCCAATTCCAATTTTTATTTGTTATCAATTCAATAAAATTATTTAAAAATTGTGTGCAAGTTTGAATAAAAATAAATGTAATGTGTCTAGCCTAAATAAGCACATGTCTGCTACTCACAACATTTCTGCAGTGTTTTTGCACCGTTTTTGCATCGTTTTTGCATGATACAATAAAAACGACAAAAAGTTTTTAGAAGTTTGCAGTGGACGATCTACCGAAGACCCAGGAAAGGTAATTTTATGGCATCAAAAAGTAAATTCGGGTTGCATTTATTGTTCGATGAACAATTTTGTACCCAAAAAAGTTTGATTACTATGGATGCATGTTGATATTTAATCACTGAAGACGGGACGAATTCAGATAAGTTTAGGTTTAAAATACCCGGAGTGATCAACGTATTGAAAAATTTTGAGAGTCTGTTGTTTACAATGAATAAGTGACACACAGGATTCCTACCTCATGGTTTTATTGACAATTTGTCGCAACTAATTTACCTTTACTTAACAAATAGTTTTCTTGCATTTCCTAATGCATGGCTCCATGGAAAAAAGGTTTTCAAATACATTATGAATAAACAAATTTTTCCTATGACTTTTAATGCCCCCTCTGCTCGTTCTTGGGAGGGGGTGGGGGGCGCTTACTCCCCTGCCCTCGCGTTATTTACAGCTATGTTGGTTGTTATACATTTACTAATGATGGTCAATGCTAGTTGTCATACATTTGCTGTGCCTGCCAAGACTTTACCAAAATGAACTTTAAATTATGTGATGGAGGGTGATAAAATGAATGCCAGGAAGTGATAACGTAAGTCGGGAGGACTAGGGCAATTAGGGAGGAATAATATTAATAACTTTCTAATTAGTTGGTCAAAATCGACTTACACAAATATTCATGGTTGCTACTGTTTTCAAGCAATGGCCTGGCGCTCACGTGGCTACCATTGTTGCACACAACGAAATCGCTCCACCTCGATGCGCTCGCCGTTTGTTTATTTTCAGATAAGTATGCGTTGCCAATTTAACAGGAAGGTTGAAACTAATTTGTTAATGTTCAAAGTATCGTTTAGATGAGAACTGTTAAAAAGATCCCAGATACAGCAAAAATTAGTGCTTGGGTCCAAAAATGACAAGTAGCTGAAAAAGAAAGGACCACTGTGATGTTTATACTACACTTTAGTGCCGCAATATTCTATCAGCTGTGTTTTGGGGATGAATTGTTTTTCTGTGTATGCCTAACATTGGCATACCAATTAGTCTATGAAAGTTGTAAGTTTTGATTTTTATTAAAGAGGAAACCTAGACAAACGCAATGTCGCTCCAAGTTATGCAACAAACATCACATCAATTCAATTGTCGAGGTTGTAAACCATTGAAGTGCGACGCCAAAGCATAAGTGTCTAATATCCTGAAGAATAGTTGGGCACATGTTGGGTACTTGGATAAAAATAATAATGTGGTACACAAAAGCTTAAATTTCGTTGAAATCAAGAGCAATGAACCAACTGAAAAAATTAACTTTCTGACTCTCAATAACGTTGCAAATGTGTAACTAGCTAGCTAGCTAACTAATTCTAGTCTGCTCATCCCCATCTTAAACACCATAGGGTGATTATTCATCGATACCAATATAACAGGAAAGCTTACAGCTATGAAATTGGACGAATGGGTTCAGTACAATACGAACTGCGTATCTTTTATGGTTTGGAGCCTGGGGGTGTTACGGGGTTAGCGTGGGACGGTGCGTAAGTACGAAAATATGGTTATAACCATTGTTAGTATTGTCGGCATCATCTGTCAATACCAGTTTGTTGACGTAGCACTTTCTTACACATCTGCAAGGTAGTGAAGTTGAGTCTAAGACACAATTTAAAAAAAGGACTAATACCGTATCAAAAACCAAACCTGGTAAAAGGGGGCCGCCAAGTTCCGAATGGTTCGGCTCTTCAAAGGAGCGATATCAACACTCCAAAACATTTTCAACTTAATCGCACCGAATAATACTTTGGACGTTAAATAAACACATGAACATTGCTACCAAAAGTATCAATATTCTAGTTTTCATTTAACCTCTGAACTATTAGTCGGTGCGATTAACTTGTCGAATGTTTTCGTGTGTTGATATCACTCCTTTGACGAGCCGAACCGTTTGAAACTTGGCAGCCTCTTTTGCCAATTTTTGTTTTTAATATTTATACCCTACTTCAAAGAAGAGAAAGCATTCATAACATTTGCATTACCTAACGCATGTATTTAATTTTTTTTTGCCGTTAAGTGAAAAGGCAACATAAGAAATTTGACCAGATTTTTAGGGAAGAAAGGCATGCAAACGCAAAAATTACTAAGGGTTAAAATTTGTAGTAAAATTAAACTTACGTTTTGCTGCAGCTAATTTTGCATCTGCAATTAAAAAAAGAATTTGAACACTTACAAAACTTAAATTAATGCAACGTATCAGTATTTTTTCTAAGTAAGAATAAGCATATTTGGAATTAGAAGTCACTAACTTTTTTTTTAATTAATCGTTTTTAAAGTGTCACAATGTTGAAATTTTAAAATAGAACGTTTTTTTTAAAGGGTATTCAAATTTTAATGTTTTAAATATTGTTATCAATACAATAAAATTATTTAAATATCGTGTGCAAGTTTGAAAAAAATAAATTTGATGTGTCTTACCTAAATAATATCATGTATGCTAATCACAACGTTTCTGCATTGTTTTGCACCGTTTTTGCATGATACAATTAAAAGAACAATAATTTTGTGTTATATTTTAGAGTTTGCAGTGGTAATTGTATGGCATCTAAAATTCGGGTTGGATTTATGGTGCTATAAACAATTTAGTGCCCAAAAAACTCAAAATTTCCAGCAAGGCTGGTTAAAGATGGTTTTTGTTGCCGAATCGAAAATATACATTACCTGTTTTATATGCACTCTCTCAGGCTTCAGTACTTCTTTCAGAGAAAACGACGAAAGTTGGCTTCCCTGCCAGTCCTGTAGTTATTCTACTGCGCCTGCGCGGACGCAGTCCTTCCTATATAAACGCCGGCACGGCCGTCATTCCTCATCTCTCTTTAATATACTCTCAATCGTCACCAAGGTAACTCGAGAGGGGAGGAAGGGCGGGTTGCAAAACAGGTAATGTATATTTTCGGTTCGGCAACAAAAACCATCTTTAACCAGCCTTGCTGGAAAGATTGAGTTTTTGGTTGCCTTCGAAAATCTACATTACTTGTTTTATATGCACTCAGTAGACTTCGTCACTGGAGTTGGGCCTTGGTGACGGGAACCCTGGCTACGCTGAAGTCAACTTGACTCATTGAACCTGAAGGCAACCGGTGTAGAGAGGAGACATTCTTGTAGGATGTAAAAGGTTTTTGTGTAAACCGGCCGGCGTAGGTGCTTTGGAGGCATCAGTTGTTAACGAAACCGGGGTTGGATGCGGAGGAGTCCATCAGAAGAGACGGTTGCAAGCAGGTTCCAGGGTAAAGGAGAAACAGTCGCCCTGAGGTTTAGGGACTGGAACCCTTAGGGATCGATGCAGTTACAAAGTCACAGTTACTCAATAGTGAGCTGTATAGAAGAGAGCAACAAAAACCATTCTTTAATCTAGTCTGTTACTGGAAAGATGGAAGACTCGGACCAGATGGGAACCGAGTTTGTGGAGGCAGTCAGTTCAAGAGCTTGCTTATGTGCCAAGGTATCCCTGTTAGAAACGGACACCGGTGTTTGGCTTAGTGACATACCGGAGGAAAGGCCAGAAGCAGGACCGAAGGAAGGTCCGTGAGGATGGGGATGGGCCTGATCGCAGATGATTATGATGGAAAAAGTGCCCTAGCGCAGTGTCGAATGAAGTTGCGTCCCAGAACTGGACCGGATGTTTGTTTGTATTTTTTTTTTATACATATGACTTCTGGCTTCTTTGCTTGTAGTGTCGTCCTGAGTCAGAGGATGATCGTCCCAGGGAGCGCCTTCGTCTGCGACCCTAGGTCTTGTATGGAAAGGGTGACACTGCTTGGGGAGCCGGAGGAGGCGGACGTTCAGTATGCTTGATACCAAGCGATGATTCCAGAGGTGCGTCCGTCCATGGAAGGTGTGACGGAGGACGCGTGGATCCATTTGATTTGATGAAAACGAGGCTTCTGCGATATATCCAGATGCGGAGCCATCTTTGGAATAAGGCCCCTGAAAAGGTACTCCGTTTCGTGAAGTAGCTTACGCCGGAGGAGGTGGCGAGTGGACGCATGGAGGTTAGGCGCAGTGTTCAGAGCGACCTCCCGAAGTGGCAAAATGGAGGTGAGAAGTGTCCTGGTAAACCCGTTCATTGCGTGGCAGTTGGCAAAACAACTCTTGCGGAAAACTTGATTAATGAGGAAAGTAAGTTGTCGAGTATCCTCAGGTGGATCCGTATAGAGATGTCCGCACAACGCGTCAGCAGCTGTACTGAGGACGTCTGCTTTGAGGCGGTTCGAAGGCCAAGGCGGAGGATGCAGTCGTTATCGGGGAGAACGAAGACCGGGACTGTAGCTCGCCGGGGGAGGGAAGGGAGGATCCGAAAACCAATTGTGTGTCAGCTGTCAGAAACTCCGACTGCGGATAGGTATCGAAGTTGTGAGGATTGCTGGTACCATCCCAAATGGGTCAGAAGGGATAATTTTCTTGGCCCGGACGGGGCGGATGATGTTCTTTGTCTAATTCCAGAAGGGATCCGCTGCCCAGAAGGATACCCCCGTTCCTAAGGACGGTGGCGAGAAGTGTTGTTGATTATTCAAGCAGGGGTGGTTGAATAGGCAGTTGATCTCGGAGACTGAAGCCGTAACTTGTGGCCAGACCCCTGTTCTTGATAGTATCCGCCACGGATGAGAAGGGCTTGTACAGGAAGCAGTCTGGGATGATTTCAGCCACTGTCCTCATTAATTCTGGAAGCGGAATTGCGGAGGGGTCAGGATCGTTAGGGAACGGAGGCTCAGGTAAGCCAAAGTCTGAAGGGTCCGGCGAATAGTATGGATCCTGAGTTGTCTTGGGTTAGAACGATGTTGGTGGAGGCGGCGGCGGTGGTGGTCGAGGCTGCGGATCGGAGGAGGACAGACCAGTGGATGTTCGAGAGCAATGATACTTGGGGAGGGAAGTTAACCAAGCGGAGTTGTAGACCAGTTCCTTCCGTTCGAAGGTAATCAAGGATGAATCCAATAGGGAATGGACCAGTGAAGGTGTGAGCGGCTCTTTTGTCCGCCTGGAGGTATTATAGGATCGGGAGGAAAGATCCAATGGTAGGGTGGAGGCGGACGTGGCAAGCTTGGCTGCCGCGCTCTTTGCCTTGACTTGTAACTTCAACCGTGCGTAGCGCTCTTTAGAGCGAGCGAGTTTGGAGGATAGGGACCGAAGGTCCGGTGCCGGTGCCGGTTGACTGTTCGGGATTGGAGATGTGGCAGCGGTATTGTACTGTGGAGGAAAGGACTTCGATAGTAGTGGGGTGGGAGGCGGAGGCTTCAACATATCCTGTTCAGTAGTAATTTCGAGCACCTCAGCATCCTCGAAGGACGGAGGAACAGGAGAAGCAGATGAGCGAAGAAGGGGGGGATTCCCTTGGCATCCCCTTTGCTTGCAGCATCGAAGCGGATCCTGGAAGTGAACCGGAGGATGGTATAATAGTCTGCGTAGACGGATTCGTCACAGGCTATGTCCATGGCGTGAAGAGGATAGGATGAAGCAGGAGGTGCCTTACCCCATGAGGCAGGATTCCGAAAAGATGGAAACAGTACCAGGAGCCTAAGGCCAGGAGGTGGCTGAAATGCTGGAGACATAGGTTGGGTAGCTACTACTGGGATGGAGACAACAGGTGATGGTAGAAGCAGAGCTGGAGGCGAAGGGTCCGCTGGCGCCGGATCATCCAGGATGACAGGATAACGAGGATGCAAATCGTCTTCTAAACTTGCGGAAGGCTCCCCATTGACCTGTAGAAGGAAAATGCGGCAGTGAGTCCCGGGAAGGGAACTGATGGTGATTGCCGCGGATGGCGTATCACAGAGGGTAAAGCTGGCAGTCGTCCGAGAAGTCTCACCGAGGCTTGTTTTTAGAGAGGTGGACGCGTGTGGGTGGACTGCGCCGCACTAGAGGTGGGAAAGGGTCAGAGGAGGCGGCAGTATCCTCCAAGGGAGAGGCGGACCTTGTACTGGTCATAGCGGTACGATAATGGACGGGATCCATGGTGGTCGTCCTGGAGGTCATAGGACAGTCGAAGCGGATAGTCGGATTGACTAGGATCTAGTGTAAGCTGGGCAGGGTCTGTAGAAGGAGTCTCGAAGTGGTCCGTAATGTCAGGGCACGGAGAGGTCCCGTGCGGAGTGATAGGCGAATAGAACCTCTATCTAAAGAGGTCACAATGGGAGCAGGGAGGATGGCAGGGTTAACCGGGATCAGTGAATCCCTGTCCCGGCTAGGGGCTAGGAAAACTTTGGGCTATAGGCTAAAAGCCCACCGCTCGTCCTGGAGAGAAAATGCGGCCCACCGTTATGTGTTGCTAGGACTGTAGGTATAGCGGACGGAGAGGACGGAGGTAATCACTGCGGATGGAAGGTAAGCCGAGGCGGATCTTTGGGATAGCTTGGGAGCGACCGCACGCGGCGAGCACCCTAGGAGAAATGATCCTTGTTTGATAGCAGGAAGGAAACGCATGTCCGGAGGGGGACGTTGCTGAAGAGGGTGGCACTGTGGAACTATAGTTTACAGATTCTCCTACGAGTGGTGTGTGCAGAAGAAAGCTGGAATATCCCTATACGAGGAGGCTAGCCGAGAGGATGGAAGAGCCGCTCGAGGAGCAGATACACGTAGAGGACCCAGTGAGGGCGGAGGAAAGTTATTCCTAACTGAAGAAAAGGAGAGGTTGCTCAAAACTTACCTGAAAGCAACGGAAGGCAAGGTAGCCTCTGCAGAGGATGAGCAGAGGGAAGCATCCGCTGCGGAGCAGTGGCATGCGGAGGGAATCTTGGACCCATGAAAATCGGGATGACCACTCGTAGGGACCAAGAAGAAATGATCCTGTGCTTAGTATATAGAAGCTGGCCTAGGGCCGCGCATGCATCGACTCGGATGCAAATAGTCCAAAAGAAGGGCTGCGCAATAGCCTGCGCAGTCGGAAGCGGCGCGGAGGGATATCACACCTTCGCCAATGACTCAATAGCATTTGATGCTGGAGGGCGGAAGGGTAAACGTTGACAAGAGGCAGAGAAACGGTCCATCCCAAGAAGACTACGTGGAGGAAGTTCCCAGTGGAGAACGGGACCGAGGATGAGGAACGATGCTAAGTCAAACCGATCCCCCTATTGCCCATACCCTCCGGGGCAGAAGCCAAGGAGTGGTCGTCCCGAGGGACGGCAGCCTGCAGATGGCGGAGGGCGGATGGTGGAGGCGGATGACGGAGGGCGGATTACAGACGAGGAGCTGGAAGAGCAACGCATCGCGTGGCGACACAGAGAAAGAGAGATGAGGAATGACGGCCGCACCGGCATTTATATAGGGAGGACTGTGTCCACACTGGTGCAGTGGAATAACTACGGGACTGGAAGGGAAGCCAACTTTCGTCTTTTTCTCTGGAAAAGCACTGAAACCTGAGAGACTACATATAAAACAGGTAATGTAGATTTTCGAAGGCAACCAAAAAGTGTGTTTACTTACGCAAGGAAGTGGATGATGTTATTATTTTATCATTGAAGTTGGGAATAATGAAGATAAATTTAGGTTTTAAAACATCAGGAGTGTATGAATTTTTCCATTTGACAGGTGACAGGCAATCTTTAAAATAGTAGTGAAATCTAGTGTAGAAAATCTATCTAGTAGCTAAGGGTTGTACATGTGGGCGGCAGCTTAGGGTTACAAGGACTAGGAACGGTTATCAGCAACAAAAACATTTTCGGCGAAATTTTTGAAATTTCATGTTGAATAATCAACCCAAAATTATAAAAAAGTGGCATGGACAATGCACAAAAATTGTACCGAAACTACAACACTTGAATTCTAGCTTGCCCATAGGCATAGGAAAGGATTGCTACAATTTGTGTATAACTAGGATTTTTGGTTAAAATATGCATGCAAAAACTAGCCATGGTAAGTAAATACGCATGTAGCCTAGGTAAATAACTATAGCATTTTTAAAAATCGCAGACAGAGTTACAAATGTGCAACAGTTGGATGATAAAATCACCGCATATGGACATACCAGAAATTTGAGGTATTACAACTATAATGTTTGCCTGGACGAAGCTTGAAGCACAGTCCAAAATTAACGACTGCAGCTGTCAAAGGCATAGCTAAGCAGTACCTCAACTTTTAATCTTGAAATAAATGATTGGCATCCACTACTAAATAACAGGAAACCATATTAGATTGACAAGAATTTTCTACCGATGAACAGTTTTATCACAGATATTTTAAAATATAGGCTACAAAATTCTTTGTATTTTAAAGACACCTTGGTAAAACATAGTTTACATCTTCACTTCCTAAATATCAACGTGTTACTGAACAAAATTACAACTTAGTTTTGTTCATTTCCACAAACATTACTCATGTAAAGAAGTGATATCATACCTCCAAGATGTACAATCTTAGGTATTAAGTAAATTACCATAATTTACTTGCATCAAAATTTATTAAGATTAAAATGACTTTTTAAAATTCAATTATAAAAAGCTGTCCAGTGGTGACTCGCAGGATAATTTAAGAACACTAAAAAAAAAAAAGTGTAAACCACTAAGGTTATAGGAAAAATTGAATTTTGCACTTTTCTTCACTAAATGAGGTTACTAAATTTTGCTAAAATAATCGCAAAATCACACTTGGGAGGTGGAGGGTTTCCTGTGGGGGTTCTAGATCAAGCGCCTGTATCACTTAAGTGCTTTCAGATCCGGATTAGGCTTGCCCACTTACTGCTGGTTAGGTTCGTGGTTTCACACTCGGTGACTTCATTAGCTGTACAGCCACTTAACTCTGGCATTGGCCAATGTCGGGAGAACCTTAAATAAAGTTCCTCCTTGATAAACTGATGCGTTTGTATCAGCAGTTGACGTATCCTCCTGTGGCCAAATAGGTGATGGGTGATTTTAACATGTTACTAGCTGAAGCCCATGCTATGCACGGATGGTGTGAAATGCACGTTTTCCAACACTGGTTAGGTATTGTAGCTCATGTGTACGTCTATGTTTAATCGAATTAAGTTTCCTAAAATTTTTGCAGACACTGGCTAATAAAAGCTCAGTCATGTGTCTCAATCCTCCCCCTCCCCCATGCTATTGACCCCCCCCCTACTTATGATCATTTCTATTGGGTTGTTCATGCTGGTGGAAATAAATTAGGCTCAAGGCGGTCCCAATGCTGTCCTGAAAACTTCCCGCAATGCTTCCCTCCTACCAGACACGCGTGGTTTCCTTTTCCAATTAAATTAAATCGCCCTTTGTTTTCGCCTGTCATCCAGAATTATTATACATATAACTAAAGCCCGTGTTTTGCACAGCGTGGGTTGTAGGCCCTCTAGGGTCTGGGTAATTTTAGTGAATGAAGTTGATTATTGTTGTTGTCATGGCATAGCTTGTTGGCATTTCAAATGATGAGCATTTCATTTCTCAATACATCATCATTGCAATATAATGTCAAGAGCAAGAAAGATAACTTACGCAATTGCTTTTTTTCCTGGGCCAGGTCTTTATGTGTCTGTACTAGGCGTTCAACTCTTTTGTAAAGCGCTGAAACTAAATTGGACATTAGGAAAGAATTAAAATCAGTACAGTTCAGATAACAGTGCATTACCTAAAGCTCGTTTACATATCTGAAGCACCAGTGGACATCGGAGACAACATTTTCTAGTTTCCAGTTTGCAGTTAGCGCATGGCCAATTGGGATTGAAACTGCGGAGAGA